>CAEGAE010046158.1:0-51287 GCA_903067095.1 Girardinus metallicus
CTCTCTTTTTATTCCTTAGGGTGGTCCCTAGTTACATCAAAGCTGTAGCCACTAAGGGGTCGGGGGCATACAGGCTACAACTCAGTGCCTTTTACAACACCTTGGAATGTCTCACCGCTATGATAAACAAACAGTTGTAAAACAAGATGAGGGGTCACTCCGAACCTCTGGTCTGGTCCCGCATTCTTCTTTCTTCAGATAGTTCCTGTTGCATGGCATTTGCATAGAATACTCCAACTACAATGTTTCTGTTGCAGAAGGCTTGTCACATAGTTCAAACAGAAGTCACTACCTATCTCTATTAAGTAAGTTCAAACCTAAATATTAAGATGCATTTAATATAAAGCATACTAGTACTACAAAGCACAATAGTAATACAAAGGATCCTAGAAATACATAGGATAATAGTAATACATGATAAATTATATACAATTACCCCAACACTAGCAGGCCTATCCGAACCTGTTCAAGGAAGCATAATAGGTCACTTTTAAGATTGATTTCATTGTTTCGTTATATATTCAGTTATGTTACCATGAAAGTTTTACCAAAGTACATACCGAAGTACATTTTATGAGACAGTCTCCATTGTCGCTTGACAATGGAGATTTTCAGTCTGAGAACAAATAATTAGTCATGTTTTTCATCTTTAGTACAGCTCAGACACCAAGATGCCAAATGGACGTGGATGTGTATTTGAAGTGACACCTTTCCAAAACCTCATAAGATGCTTACAAACTTTTGTAGTGTGATAGTCCTTTACAGGAACAAGAAGGAAACTAGAAAGGGCTACTTGATCGAAAAGGCATTTGAAACTGGAATCGCTTGCTTTCTTTGAGGCAGAATGTAAAGCTCACTTGAATTCTTCTTGATGTGTTCTCTTCTAGATGTGTTCTTTGTCGGCTCCGTATTCAATAGTTCAGAGAGGTTTAAAGCTTCAGATGTTTGTCGCAGGTTGCAACAAATTCAGCAAGTACACTGACAGAAGCATGGATAGAAAACTGCAAGACGCTGCTACAACTGTCACTACAGATAGAATGGACTTGCAAGTGAAAATAAATCATCTAAAATAATTTCAGTCAGATTTAAAGCGACTGCTGTAAAAGACGAAATTGTAAAATCAACTATGTGGTGAAGACATTGTTGTGCATTTATGTTCATCCCCTTTTACTCTAATGCTTCTAGATAAAACAAATTCCCATATAAAGTCACCAAATTAGTAAACAGAGATAATTTGTGAGTAAATTAATAACGATATGAATGCAGCTGTTCTTGGAAGACCTCAAGAGGTTTTCGTTTTTAACAAACAGCCCCCTGAAGATGTGTCGATTATCTTCTCATGTCATCACATTCTGCAGAGGCCTGGTAATTAACCGTTCATTTGATTGTGCTGTGTTGAATAGTGGAAGAAAGTAACCCATTAGGACTGACACCACTGTGGTAGCAGCTGCAAACGACTAAAATTTGTGACTGAACTCACAGCCAATGGTCTAGTCAAAGCCAGACCCAAATCCAATGGAGTAAATCAAATAAAGGTAATAAGAGAAGTTTTCTTTTCTCTCTCTCTAGGTGTACAAAAGGTTTCACATTGTTTATAGTTTTTGTTTAGACATTTCAAAGCCGTAAACCTGCATTTCACTGCTGGAAGAACACTAAAGCTTCTTGTTTTATCGCTCATACTGGGCTTTATGTTGTATTTCAATCCATGGAGTATTTAAAAAGCATTGCCCTACCAACAGTGTAATCACCTCCACACAGCTGGCCAATCAAGGCAGTAAATTAAAGAATAAATGGGAACATGGACTTCCAATATGGATAGTTTCAAGCAAGGAAGCTTCAAAGCTGTAATAGAGCTCCGAAAACTACTGCTGCTTTTACCAGGTGCAAACTACAAATGAAACTACGCCTGAAAACCACATTTTCAGATGTGGTGGAAGGAAAACAATGTAAAATACAATCTAGAGCAACCTAGTACAATTGCAATTTACTTGTGGGTTATTTTAGACCAGACATTTGTAGGAATTACAACTTGATGCAAATTGTGTTTCCTGATTTATTTGGGAATAGAATAGAATAGAATAGAATAGAATAGAATGGCAGCAAAGTGACAGGACATCAAGATTTGTCTGTTCAAAGATAAACGTATTAAGAAATAAAATATTACTTTTATAAGTTTGTCAAGTATCGCTATTTGATTTTGTCCAATTTTAAAACAAAAATCTACAACCTATAAATAGATTGTATTGCTATTTGTTTTGTACATTCCACCTTAAAACTTTTTGTTTGGTGTTGCGTAAAAAAACAAAACTACTAATAATAATCATGTATTTTTTTTAGCTTGCTTAACCTTGTCAAGCAAGCTGATAAAGAAAGTGACCCAACTTCCTGAATTTCTTTCAACTAAATGTGTCACAACATTGTCTCCACTCCTGCATCTTGTCTGTCCTGTGTGTGAATATATGTATTTATAGGCTGCAGACCATAAATAAGAAAATCTGATAGAAAGTGTTACATTTTTTTTGTTTGTTTTTTCATTTCAGGGTTATAAAAGTAAATGCACTGAATCTATTTACAATAGGAATGGTAAACCTCTATGCATGCTCAGCTCTGACACAAGTTTCTGTTTTGGAACGGGGCACTGAAAAGGCTCATCCCTAAAGATGAGTGCCTCAGTGCATGACTGCCATTTCTGTTTACATTGCAGAGGCGTGCCTAAGCATATTGCGTCGCTTGCACTTCAACCCTAAACTGTTGTGGACTGATCTCTTGGTAAAAAGTCCATATATATATATATATATATATATATATATATATATGTGCATTTATATCAGTTACCCTCCATGTTTTAAGTCTTTCTGTCTTAAATCTATTTTAAACAAAATAAAGAAAAATATTTGCTGTTTTTTATGATGGAAAACTTTGTGTAGACTATGGAATAATTAATGAAACAACTATACAATGTGTTCTTTTGGTTCTATTTCCCTTTTAATTTCACAGCATTATCTTACTTTTTATCCATTTCCATTCATTTTGTCAATTTCTTTCGTTCTCTCCATCTGTTGCTTTTTCTTCTTGCCTCCACCCTCTCCATCTGCCTTCGAGGACGTTTTGCTAACAGGGTACTTGACAGGAGAGAAGTGAGCAGAGAGAGTGGCCTTTTTCTACCGAGTAAGCTAGTCATCCAGGGCTAATTAAATATCACTTCAGAGAGCCTGAATCGCTCTCTCTCCTTGTTTCCCATCTCTTGGTGTCTCTCTTGCTGTCTTCGTTAAAGTGGCTGCCTCTTTTGAACTGCATTAACACTCATATCTCATTCTTTCTTCGCCGTTTTCGGCTTCCCAATCTCACTAACCCCCGATTCTCAGTCGCAGCCTTGGGCTCCTTTCATTCAAATTAACCTTTCAGTGTAAAAATCACAAGGGAGCGCACCGTCTGAGCACAGAGTGCGTGTCTGCGTGTGACTCAGAGGGAAGAGTTTAGTGGGTGTGAGTGTAGCTGAGTCTTCAGGGTCAATGTAAGTCATTGTCCATGTGATTGTGAATTAGATTTTTAAATGGGCTCTGCTGTCAGCAGCTGATCAGGAGACCAGGAGCCTGGACAGAACAGGTGAATGTTGCTGGGTTGTCATAATTTTATGCATTTTATGCAGTGAAATCAAAACAGGGCAGAATCCTGTTGCAGATCATTTTGCCTTAACAATTAGACGGTAGGAGTGGTGATTTAGATTACAGCGGAAACCAGAAGTTTGCAAACACAGAATAAAAAACGACTCATACACATTTTTTTTTTCTCACTGAAGTTAAATGAGACCAAACTTCTTATGTTTTAGATCAGGTAGAATTGCTAAAATCATTTCTATTTGCTAAATATCACAATAATGAAAGAAAGAATATATCGGAGATTTATTTATTACGTTTTTCGCCATTAGAAATGTATACTTATTTCCTCATTGTTTGGTAGCACTGTCTATATACCATATGATTTGGGTCAAATGTTATTTTGTTTTTGGTTTTTTTCCACAAGCTTGTCACAATAATTTTTTTGGAGTTCTGACCAAAACCAGTATAACTCAGTAAGGTTTGTAGCTGCCTCATTTTCAGATTTGCCCTCAAATTACCAACAAGATTGAGATCAAGGTTTTGTGACGGCCATGCCAAAACCTTGACTTAGTTGTCTTTAGAATACTTTATAAACACTTTGACTGTATGTTTAGGGCTGTTTTCCATTTGGAGCAAATGTATCAACTCTTTAACTTCGTCTTCATTTTCCCCCTTTTTCTCCAGATGTAACGTTAGTCATGTTGTGCTCCTTAAACTTCACATCATGAAGACTGCATTATGTGCACAAGTTGAATAAACATGAATACTGAATTTAATCATCACAGGTTTAATCTGTAATTTTTAGTTGGAGGCTGAACACAAATTATGTCATTTTAATCAATATGAACTGGACTTTGAACTAGTTCCTTTAGAGGGTAAATGTGCACAACACTGGGGACCGCCAATCAAAGTATCCACCAGGGTTTTAAATTGTGGCTGAAAATCAACATATTATTGACACGACACTGACACGGGCTGTCAGTGTCGTGTTCAGCCTGTTGGACACAGCAATGAGCTGACAAAAATATTTCAATCCAGTTTCTAAGAGGCAGAGTTCAGAAATGGTAGCAGAAGGATGGTAAAAGAAGATTGTAGGGCCGAGAGCGAGAAGTAAGGTCGCATAATTTAAGATCATTTTCTAAACATTTCTCTCTCTGGTTTCTTTCTCTTAATAAATGTGTTTATTTTTAGTAAAACTGTCACGAAAAAATAACTTTAGCGGGACACTTTTTAAACTTTAATGTCAAACAACTAATATTTTCACCATCTCTTTTGCAACCATTGTGCTTACAAAAAATGAAGGCAAAACTGACAAAGCAGAATCTAGCCTCTGAAAATAATTCAACAAACAAGTACATTTTTATAAGTTATGTCTATACATTCAAAAAAATAAGACAAAGATCAACGCATGCAGTCATTAAAATATTTTTGATGTTAGTTTAGATTGACAGCTTCGTCTCGGATCTGACCAGGAGTTATTTACTCCACCAGTATATTGTGTGTTTACAACTCTGTGCTTCACATTTTTCACTCTGGTGCAAATAAACATTTAGTTCTGGTTTGCTTTGCTGTCCACCTCTTTCCTCTAAAACACCTATAGATAAGGTCACATCCTTATTGGACAGCTTCACTGAAAAGTTTGTTAAATAAACTTCTTTAACCGCCATTGAACTCTGAGATGGTGAAATTTTACATTTCTAAATTATTTTCAATTTAATTTATCATGATTGTAATTGCCATTTTTTTATTCAAAATGCTGAGTAATTATGGTCTACTTATGCACTTGATGTATTATGTGTTTAACTAAGTGCAGGGGTGTAGAAACCCTTATTATCACACTTTTTACCTCTACATTAATCAGAGTATCTGAGCTGCTGTTTTTCATGGACAATCACAAAATTATAGGAATTATGCACAGTTTTAACAGCAGTTTGTTTTAAAAGTCAGTTTTTTTAAAGAAAGAATATGGAAAACTAAGCTCACACATATGGACAGTAATGTAACAGGCCAATGTTTTCATGCTAAATAAGGAAAATGTTATTTTATGTCTATATAAAATATTTTTTTCCCCTTTTCCTTTAACTGAATGACACCATTTCTCTTTGTCCCACTGTGTATTGTGCCATTCCAAAAAAAGAAATCTGAGCATTGGCTCCAAGTATCTGTGTGTTTGTTTGAAAAAGAGATTCATGTTGGGCACACAGATGGGAGAGCTGAAGATGATTAGAGTGGTATTACATTGTCGCTGGCTTGGCACACTCTGCTTTAATTACCCAGTGAAGCAAACACACAAAGACATCTTACTGTAGAAACACACATAATGACGCTAACAAACACAACCGCGCTGACACACAAATGCATGTAAAGAAAACCCACAAAAGCACAAACTCCTCAGGGTCATGCAGTCAGATGCACACATGTAGACCGAAGTCCACATTACGAATGGAAACATATACGCTGACTCAAAATATCAACCACACAAGATTTTTGTAACATTTCCAAGAAAATTCAAAATTACAATAAAGGTATGTCACAATTTAAAATGTCGAGAATGCACTCAGATAAAATGTGCTAAATTTAGGAAAAGAACCTCGCAGACTAATTTATTCTGATAACCAACATCAGAAATTGCCTCGTTGACCTCCAAACATGCTCTACAATTTGACTCACGGCTGAAGTACAAGTGGCTGTTAGGCCTAAATTACTTTTTTAATGTGCAATTTCTGAAGTATATGAGTACCCATATTGAAATTCCATGTTTTTCAGGAAAAAAATTCTAAAATTTTATGGAACAGATATGGAACAATCTCAGGCTCAGGAGACATGAAGACAGCATGTAGGACACATGAACTGAATGAGGTTAAAACTTGATGGAAAACATGAGAAAATGTCAGAATAAACTAAATAGTTAGTTTTTTGAACTCTTTGTGAAAATCCATGGACAGGCTTGTGACAAATAGAGGAGGAAAGCTGTTGAACAAGGGGAAAATAATGAAAGGAGAAAGAGAAGGAGTGGGTCAAGAGATCAATCTATCCCACAGATGAAAAGCAAACTGCAATTGGTACGGCACAAACATGCATGTCATCCCTGGGAATTGGCTTGCAGTTGGTGGCTCATCAGGTTCCTTTTTTTCTTTTTCTGTGCAAATGGGAGAGAGGTGGAGGGCAAGATGAGAAAAAGAGAGACAGACATTTATATTTTATTGGACAAGATGCTCTGATGCCCTCTTAAACTGATGTTGCAGCTCTCCGGAGGGCGGAGACGACGTACCAAAACATGCAAAGAAAAAAACGGTGAAGGTAGGAAGAAAGGCAGATTGAAAGACAAAAAGGGAGAAAAAAGTGAAATATGAGTGAAAAGAGAAGAGAGAGGAGAGGTGGAAGGGAGCCTGACAGGTTAATCTAGAACAAATATCCATAGTGACAGAACAAGAAAGCCGGATGTGGTGAGTTGCTACTGGGAGTGGATAAGAGGGGATTTACACAGCGAGTGAAAAAGGGAGGAGGTGAAATTGAAAAACTGAGAGAGACAGCCAGCAAAAGACAAGCAGTAAAGATGAGGACAGGGTGATAGAAAAAAAGATGTGGTGGTAGAATCAAGAGACAACAACTGTATAATATGAGGGCCAAAGAAGAAGGTTGTTGAGATAAAAAAAAAAAAGAAACAACCAAAAAGACAAAGACGAATCCACAGAGACAGGACCAGAGAAAATGGAAATAGGCAGAAATACGAGGGAATTGTGAAGCCTCAATAGAGTTTGTCACAAAATAAGAAGTGAAGATAGACATAGAGTAGATGAAGGTATACTGAGATGGCAAAGGTTGTCATTCTCATAGTCAAATGATGAAAGACTGAGTCAGTGTAGGTTTTAAAGGAGACGAAGGAACCCTACAAACGACTTTGTCTCAAATTCCCTCCAGTAACAAGTCCAAGGTTGTGTCACCTTATAGCAAGACTTTTGATTTATGAACAAATATAACTGTGGCAAATAGCAAAATAGACTCAAATGCAAATACACAGAAGACGCCTGGTGGCAAATTATTTGGAACAACATGGTTTACTCCCAAAATAGGGTTAAATTCAAATGATCTGTAACAAAGTGCTTGCTAAAGTAACAGCATTAAAAGGTGTACCTATTAAGAAAAATTTATTTTGCACGTTTTCGTACCTTTATTTGGGTCTCTTCTGTTTTTAAAAGCAAGTGTTTTAATAAACACACCCAGTTGTGTTTTGATCATAAGTTAATGCTTTCTGGTTTCTGGAAAGTGACTCGTTTCAAAACCCTTCCAAATGTAATGTTACAAATCAGGTGGCCCCTCACCTAGCAACCCCAGGACTTCCCAACCTGCTACCAAGCAACCCCACTGGAGCTCTGCTCATCACCTAGCAACCTAAGCGGAGCTCCAGCTCATTTGGCCAGCAGATTTTACCACAGTACACAACATGCAATGGCTGGTGGAAAAGACAAGTATTTTTTGTTGACTTGTCATCTAGAAACCACTTCCTGCATTCTTGTTGGTTGTGCAGGAGGCTCAACTTCTGCTTTTCAAATATGTATGGTTGCATAATTGTAGCCACTTTCTCATTTGAGTGTAAATGTTGAATTGGGGGGACGTAGCCAGCAGCTTATTTGGATTTAAAGTGACAACAAAAGGCCTAAAAACAGCTAGTTATGAACAGAACAAAAAAGGCAGAACAGAGCAAAATGACCAAAAGATAAAAAGCTAATAAAACAATATAGCTCATGTGTTCTGCTGAAACAAAATTCTTGAGACTAATGGGGATAATTCTGTTCATATTCGAAAGAGCACTTTCCCATAATATAGTCTATGACTTCTCTTTCACAATGCCTCAACTGTTGCAGAGACCCACTTATCCCATCGAGCTGCATGTCTGCATTAAAACCCAAATGGATTTTGCCTGTTCAAGTTTCTTTACCAGAGCGTAGGAAAACTCTGTTTCTGCTACAGGTTTAAACATTTTCAGCAACATGCCACGCTACAGGATTGGAGATCTTGCTGAGATATTAGAAAAAAAGCTTGTAACATGCCAAAAGCTCTGAACCTGTATGAATATTTTGCTTATATTTAAAAAAAAACACAAACCAAAGTTTTCAAATAAATTTTGATGGAATTTTGTTTCTACTGTCGATATGGACATGCAGTGGACTAAAAACCATAAATAGTTGAAAATTGTTGCTATTGACAAGTAAAACTGTCAAATTTGAGTTATTGGGAGGATAAGTAAAGATCAAATATTTTTTTGCGTGACTATGCCTTATCCTTTATGATCACTTTGTAAAAACTCAATACACCCCTTATAAAAGATTTAATGCCCATGGACTGTGTCAAAAGAAGACACTTCAACAGATGACAAGACACGCATGTATCTTGGCAGTGAAGACAAGAAAGCAGATGTGGACAGGAAGCGATGATGAGGGAAGAGGGAGACAGATGGAAAGATGTAGATAGATTGAGACAGCAAGTCAGGGAGGATATCTGAGCATTTGGCCCTGAGCCGGTATAAACACTGCAAGCTGACAGCTATATCTGTGGGCTTTATTAACATGGGAGGCACAAATCCATGCGTGCATCAGTTCTCCAATGTATAAAAACACACCCGCTTAGACAAGGAAAAAAGAAGAGAGAATTTTTTAGCACCACAATCCAAATAACTACTATTGTCACATATTAAGCCCATAACAATTGAGAAATTAGTCAGAAAGTGGAGAACATGCTCTGAAAAGCATCAGACATAGAACAATTGAAAGAGTCATCAGAGATGTAAAAAGTAAACATAAACTTTAGATTTTAGGTTGACTCATAACTGACTGAAACTACCATCGTAGAAAGTAGCACACCACCCAAATCGAAGGCGATGGATTGTTTTAAGCAGACCGGGCCCTCACATGAATGTAAACCTAACATGCCAGATGGTTTGTTGCACAGATCCATCTGGAAAGTTGTCGTTGGAAAGTGACTGAGAAATGGCAGGTGCTTTCAAAGAAATTCTGGCAAGCAACAAAACCGTTTGAGCCTGTCTTTTACCAGCAACATAAGTGACGCCTTCTGCAGCGAGAGGTTGATGAAAAATCTGGTTCTTGTCAGTCACAGTGGGAAAACAGCCATGAAAAGTTCAGAGAACAATCACTCTCCAGCTCTGATATAGTTCACTGTACACCAACTTATGACAATAGATACTAGTAAAGGCTGCACATTGCTACTGAACTTAACAGATAATATTTTCATGGCAAACAGGGCACTTCCATATCAACTACGTCTCAGTCCAGTGTTCTTGTAAACGGCGTAATGGACGAACATTGTTGTGTTGGCATACCGACGGTGAAAAAAGAGCAGGAGCTTCTTTAAAAATAAATAAGTACTATTTTATTTTTATAACACCTTTCATAGACATATGAAAGGTGTGAGGCACAATTGTTGATCACAAAGTGCCTCACAAAGGCAAAACAATTAAAACAAAAAATATACACAAAAAAAACATTTAATCAAGCAAAAGCCTGTGTGAATAAAAATGTCTTTAGTTGTTTCTTAAGAGTCTGTGGCGTCTCAGCCTATAAAAGCATGAATTGCCATCTCTAGCTCTGTCTGTGACACGAATGGCCTCGACTCAGAGATGTTCCTCAAATGACAGAAACAGTTCAGAAAACAGGACTTTTCACAATGATTGTCAAAAACTAGGCACTGTCAAAAATGGCACTCAAATTTGTGAGACTAGTTTTCACGGTAGAAGCTAGAGACACCAGATGTTTATCAAAAAACAATAAGAGTTTCCGTTTTGTTTGCATTTTTAAATGCAAATGTATTTATCCAGAGCAAGACCACCGGACAACTGACACAGTTCCTTCACTTCAGCCGTCAGACTGCTGAACTCAAGCTGCACCTAATTCAGCTTCATCTCATAAATTATTTACACACACACTTTTGTAAATATGCATATCTATATATCGCATAAATGATTTTATTATAATTTTTTTTTGCGTGTGTGTGTGTATTAAATTTCTTAATCTTTGACCTGACTCTGAATTTTGTACCACAAACAAGCAAAGGTGGTAGGACAAAAAAAAAAAAAATCCTTAAATCCTTGTAATTGTTATAAGGCCATAATTTGATTTCAGACAGACAATTGTTGAATTCAGGCAGTTTGAAAATTTCTGAAGGTCTGTCTCAAACAGACAGATGCCCAATTTCAAGGCCACAAATTGCAAAGTCAAATCTATTACAAGTCATGTTTGATATGTTCAACATTTTTGTAATTGGAGGTAGCAGGTTCTTGATTGTGCTTTAAAATAGCACTGCGTGCCTTGAAAATACACACAACCACCCCGTGTCCTAGGTCCTGAATTGTATTTATTGTTACACCTCTACTCATAACACGCTGCTTAAATGTTGATTTTTTTTTTATTTATTTTTTTTTTGTGGCTCAGTATGCTTGGATATTTAAGGAAAAATCTGGACTTACATCCATATTTTAAGACCCTTTCGAGTTGAGTCAATTGCTGCCAGAGTTCACAAGATGGCAAAGTTGTATAAATTAAAGCGCACGCTGTGAGTAACCTTTACAAAGTCTGTACTGTACAAAACATCTGATCTGAATTTCTCCACGGTCCACCTAGAAAATCTTGTACTTATTTTTCCTGGAGTCCCTGGACCCAAATGCGTGGCTCGCAGCCCAGCAAGAAGGATTCTCTCATGTTAATGAAATGGTGCTGGAGTGTGTTCCTTTGTGTGTGTGAGAGAGACATAGGAGAGGTGGCAGCTGGTTGTCACAGTGGGCAACAGGATGGTTATTCTGTCAGAGTTGGCACAGGGGAATGACATCACCTGTCACATTGTTTAATTAACACCTTAGTGTGTTGGGGTGTGCGGGTTGTGTGTGTTTTTGCATTACTTCTGCTGTGAGGACATAAATCTGTTTACATAGTCACACTGAGGGAATTTGCTTTCTCTTTGGGGACACCAAGTCAGTCCCCATAACATAAATCATCAGGTTTCGGATTCATTAGATAATGTTATTTTTTTTAGGTTACAGTCAGAATTAGGTGAGTTATAGTCCCAGTTTTAAAGCTAGAGGAGATTTACAGGAAATGAAAGTGTAAAAAAGTTTAATGCCCTTCTGGGGTAACAGAAACACAACAGTCTGTGCATGTCTGTCACTTTTATGCTGAGTTTAATTAGCATCCCAGTGTGTGTGACACTGAGAATAAGTGTGTGTGTTTCCATGAGGCTGTTGTAGGTGTGTGTGTCAATGACAGCAGAGGTCACTCCTACAGGTTTAATCTGGACTCGCATCAGGAAGCAGGATGGCTTCATCCGGTCTGATTGGCGTTTCCGTCGGCAACCCAGGGGTTTACCAGCTGCACCGATGATCTGCTTCCTGTAAGGATGAAATTCTCTCCCTCTCTCTCTCTCTCTCACATCCTCGCTTACTCAGGCATGAACTCACAGTCACACTTTTCCTCTCATTACCCTGCAGTGAGCTGGACCTTTAGACAACCTGTCACACCTCAGAGTAGCGATTAAACTATCTGCCACTTCTGCACTTTTCAGGTTACAATATGTGTTTAGCAAAGCACTCTAACTTGACTTGGCAGGGTTAAGTTCCATAATTTTGATGGTAATTATGCGTAGCACTTTTTGAGGTCAGTGTTGTTTGTGTAAATACTGAAGTCAATGATTTACTCCCACTATCATTACTGCCTCATTAGGAGCGATTACTAGTCAAACAGAGCATTATGATCTGTTGTTGCAGATTGTATTTGGAGAAGAAAAACAAAAATGAGTTCTAAAATAATTTCTTTATCTTTTTAACTCCAATACAGACTAACTTGGACAATCATCCATGATGTGCATCTCCTCTTCTAACTGCAATAAGAGGCTCTGTTGGGTTGGGATCTGGTGACTACATTGATTACCTACTTTTAAAAGATAACTAATCTGTGGTCATAAAGGAATAAACAGTGACTAACTAATGTAGGCACTTGGTGAACACCCATTGCTGTCTCTCATTATATTGTGATTACACATGCTAATATTCCACAATCTGTATAAGACATTTAATGAATGTGTGACTTATTTAGTCTCTCTGATAGGCCATAAATATGCAGTGAAAATGCATAGGATGTGGCAGAAAGTACCATGCCAAACTGACAGGGGGCAGTACCGAGCCCACATAGCGGTGCTCTTCAATTAATTACAAAGATTGAAACCAAACCAATAAATAGAACCGATAAAGGACCACTGAGACAGAAACATGTTTAAAAATGTTGGAGCGCAAAGAAGATTTTAACAAGAGAGTGAAGAAGAAATAAAAGTAAGATCATGCCAGATTTTCAATTTTGATTAAAAAAAAAAAAAAAAAAAAGAGTATTAATAACTAGCAGAAAATGCTGACAATGAGGTTTATTTACAAAGATTTTTTTTTCCAGGACATAAATTCTCTTCTCCTTATTGTCTCGCTCATTTCCATGTGTGTTTTTCTCTCACTTCTTCTGATTTGCTTGTTTCCATCCTGCAGAAATTTGAGTACTTCATCATGTGGGGGAGCGTCGTGACAGCGAAACATTAATCCTGGCTCCTCTGTCACATGGAGCATTGCAGATACATAGATATGAACACAAATACCCATATGTGCACGCATGCTCCAAAAACACAAACATCTACAAGCTCTCAAACATTAAATGGACAGACACGTACCCAACCTTGATGACAGATTTGGAAAGACATTCAATCCCTCTACAGTTTTACTGTATTTTATGTTCATTTTATTGCCACGCAGCACAGCAGGAAGGGTAACGAAAAAAAATTTGAACTGAAAAACAGCCCTGACATTTACAATATTATACAAACTTCAGAGCAGCAATGAAAGTTAACACAATCAATAGATATGCAAAGCACAACAGTCTGTTCTATCTGTCATAATAAGCAGCACAATAAGCTGCACAGCAATATATAGTGATATGAAGAGATTGCTGTTTATGTTAAGGTATTTCACACTTTTTTGGCACTATAAAAACTTGTTTCTAGTGAAAAGAAGAAGAGAAAAAAATGACAGCACATTCCCTCAGTTTAATTTTACACTTCTTGGTGCTCTGTTCAATCTTTTTGTGTAAAAATAAGTTTAAATCAGCTAATATGCTTATCACCTGACAAGCAGACTGCAAAATCCTAAAAGAAGTCTCCTCAGTCCCTAAATGTCATTAAAGGGGCAGTATTATGCAAAATGGCCTTTTTTGAGTTCTACATCGAGTTAAAATGTACCTAAAGTATTGCCTCGATTCTGTCATGCATGTTTGAGAAATCCTTTAATCTCCATGGCAACCATTCAGCTGTGCAAAATGCCTGGCTGGACAAAGCTCTGCCTTCGAGACACAGGTTCCCCGCAGAGCTGCAGATTCCAAGCTTCCTAGCTTCCGCTTCACAGAACATGACTACCCCCTCAGCTCCTTCAGACTAGCAAGCAGCAATTAGCAAACATCTGCTGAGCTTATGTAACCCTTTCTAAACATACATATACACTTTTCTGTCTGTTACACCTATTATACGAGCTGTTAAAGGGTTAATAGAGGAGTGAATTTCAGAAAGAGCAGGAGTTTTTTAAAGTGACAGACTCATTTTGAAGGGGTTATTATTACGAAGTAACATTTTTTAAAGTCATATAATGACTGATTGTAACATAGTTATTTGATTGTGCTATAAAATGGCACCATGTGCCTGGAAAGCACATAAAACTGACCAACAGTATGCTTTGCTGAGAAAAAAGTGTATGTCTCTACCATGCACTTTGTGGAGACATACATCCATAAAAAGTTTTTATGGATGTTGTTTGTTTTTGTAATGAATAAAGCTCTGCCTTATGTGAAAAATCCAGACTAAGTTTAGCAAGACAGAACACAGATAAAGACCAGGGTTTCTCTCCTCTTTTCTTTGTAGAAGTCTAAAAGTTTAGACTTATTGAAGTCTGAAGTTTGAAGAGGAAAAAAAAGGACATGTCTCGCATGAAAGGAATGCAGCATTCCCGAAAAAAAAAAGCCTTATGCAAGCTGTGAAACATCTGGAAGCGTGATGGTTGTGTTTGCTGCTGCAGAATCAGGCCAGCTCGCCTGAATAGAATCCATCATCATTTTCAGTGTATCAGCAGGTGCTTGAGGAAATGTGAAACCATCTGTAAAACAAGTTAAAGTTGAAGCAGAAATAGACCGTGCAACATGACAATGACCCAAAATCTATTATTACATCCCCTGACTGAGAATTGAGAAAAGAAAAGTCCTACATCAAGTCAAAGCTTCCACTTGGATCAGATTTGTCCCTTAACCATTTTTCCACAGTGTTAACAAGATTTGCTACAATTAGTAGGACATATTACAAAAGCAGGAGTGTTTTTTATCCTAATTTCTTAAGAAAACAGCAGACTAATTCCAGCAAACACTGGAGACAGTTGAGCAAAACCGTTATAAGCATAAACCGCCTTATGCAGATCATGCACATTGTTTGGCACCGAACTGAATTTTAGGAACTTAAAGGATTATGAAACAATGTTTGCGGGAAACCAGAGAAGCAACAGAAAATTAAACTCCTCCACCAAATCAACAATCACTGTGCCCCCGGGCAAAAGCAATTAGCAACAGCGGCTTTAAGAGTCATAACTGATACCATACAGGAAGAGCTTTCACAATTCCTGCCCATGGAAATTTTGCTGTCAGTGCAGAGGTTGCGTAGGCAAGCCCTTGTGATTGATGACCTCCGCTGTAAGTTTTTTTACTCAATAATACCTTTAGGTAGAAATATATACATTCTACTGTACTACAAAAGCTTAGTTTCATCACAACAGTTATTATTTCTCTAAAAGCTTACACATTCCCAGTCTGGCCATTGGTTAAATATCATGCCTTAATCTCTCTGCCCCTTCCTCTGTTTCTTCCATAATGCAAAAATCCACAAGCTCTCTAAACATGTAAAAATAAATAAATAAACAGTATGAGGGCAGGAAAGGGTTGGTAGCCTGAACTGTGACTTCAGAGAGAGAGAGAAAAACACTAGAAGCTATAGATCTACATTCAGCCATTTACCCTCAGGGGGCCTGAATGGGAAAAAATATAAACTAAAAAGGGAAAGACATGCATCTTTTGCAAGATGTATAAGAATTACATCTATGTAATTAGAAAGATGAAGTATTTCCCACATGTACTGGCCAAGGTACAAGTGCACAACCCAGACCAGATAATCCAAAGCCACCAAGGATACAGTTTCAATGGGATTAAGGTCCCGTAAGACCAGTAAAATGTAAAGCTAGAGTAAGTGGTACAGATAAGAGCTAAACTGCTTACGTTACCCAGAAGGATTCAAATATTGCACTGGACTCAAAAAACACCTGAAGTCTTAGGCCGTGTGCACACAGAGAAGAGCAAGGTATATGTTTGAAAATGATTTTAAAAAATGTGCGTCCACACGACAGGTTGCAGCGCAGTCGGTGTGCAGGGGCTATTGGTGGCGCTGTAACACCGCCCAAGAATGATACATAAAACTTGTTTTTTATTTGTGAAAATGACGCACACGCAGGATAAAGTGAGAGATGTAAGTACAACACCATTTAAAAGAAGATATGACTCACATGGCCATGCAGAAACAAGAAACCTGCGTTCTGAAATTTGTCCACTCTGGAATCTGGTTTCAAAAATGACCATTTCTGGTCTCCCAGGATACCTAAACGACAAAAAAAAATTGAGGACACACCTAAAATTGCATACATGTGGACTGGGCCTTATAAACTTGAAATGTCTCTTTTAATTTTGCTGCGTTACTCTGTTTTTACCAATTACAGAGTAATTCACATGTGTCGCACCTGTAAAGTTTGCCCCATTTACCCCCATTTTGACTTCAGCGACATAAAAAAAAAATATAGAGAGAGTTTGCTCTGGTCAAGACTAACGATGCAACCCTTCTGCCGAAGGATTTACCAGGATTTAAATTGAAGATTGTGGAAATAAACTTGAAAGAGATAAAACTAGAATAATTAATTTAATTAAAAGAAGGCACAAAGAGACAAAAAGGAAAGCTAGGCTGGCTGAAAAAAGGTAGAGGACTACTATATCACTGTGTGCAGACAAATGGCACACAGTGCTGCTCACTGGCTGGATAAGAGACAGGTCTTAAACTATGACCAAGGTCAACTCCCCCGCTACCTGGCTCATCCACACTGGCATATTTACACCACTGTCACCTCCATTTTTGTGTCTTTACCCTTTTTTCCTCTTGTTTGTTGCTTTGTCTCTGCCAGCAGCTCCCTCTTCCTCTCACTCACACGACACACCACATAAACGCTGCTACTGCAATAGAAAGAAAGGAAATGCAGCGTTGAGCGTTTTTTGATGAGGATAATGTGTTTTCAGACAGCTTCATCTTGAGACTTTGTTATACAGCTAACTATTTTATGACGATACATTTAATATCATAACCTAACAAAAGAGAAGTTAACCCTTCCCTTATGTTAATTTTACCTTTATCTTCACTTTTTGCTGCTGATCTCTACACATCCATCTCCACAGCTATCTTTACTAGGAACTCATGGGGACTCTAAAGCTTTCCCAAGCCTGTAGTAAAATATAATCTTCAGTTAATGGGTGTGCCCGAGGCCTCCCCCTAGAGCATTGTGCTTGAAACACCCAGGAATCCATCTGGAAGCCGTTATGAAAATATCACAAAACTAGCCGTTCAGTGCAGAGGAGCAGCAAAAGCTGAGCTCCTTATCTATTTCTAAGGGTTAATCCAAGTAAATCTGCATAGGAAACTCACAACAACCACTCCTAATTAGTCTCATTAGTTCTAATTCCCGCCATAGCTAAGTTTTACTTTTAGTTTTTTCTTTGTGATTGCCCGACGATATAGATGGATGACCTTGAGCAATAAACAAAGCTGCATAAATGAAATGCAAATTTTTTCTTCAGTCAAAAATTTAACCTTAGTAAAACTTATGGAGTGCTTACATTGACTAAATATGTTAACTGCATGTTTTTAAACGAATCCCATTGTAACAAACATTTACACAGACAAAATGCAACCATGCAGTGATTGAATAAAACGCAGCAGAGATGAATGGGAGACTCTTCAAAGTTATATTTTTCTACACATAATCAAGCAGAGCTCACCTCTGAGCATTTAACTACACATTGACACAATGTTTTTTCCAGGACTTTATCGTTCATGCTCCTCAGGATATATCAAGGTGTGGTTTGTTTTGTTACAAAATGCTATTACAAAAAATACTGATTTGTCTGTTGTTTACTTTCAACCAGAAAACGCATACATTACTCAGTTACTCCTTCAATTAATTGTTGTATCAGTAAAGGACATGAAAAATTTCTTTCTTGCAAAACTTTATGCTCAAAAACAAAGTCTACAGCCCATTTGTTGGTCTTACTAGGATCATTTTTCTTTGCTGTGGCATAAATTTTATTGTATCCATGTCTGTCCATCTTTTATTTTTCTTTCCTTGAGCCAGGACTGCAGTTGTTTCGTTATCATGGAGCAAAAGTTGTTTCAAAAAATAGTTGTTAGTTGGGTGAGAGGAATTCTGCACTTCATCCTTTTTTTTTGTTGCAAAACAGTTGCTTCATCTATTTGACATAACTTTGTTTTGGTGACAATCAACCAATTTTTTTTTCTGTCAATTTTAACATTTATCATTCCCTGTAGTGAAAGGCAAAACACATCCATAAGCACTTGTGACTTTCTGCTTGAAAGAAGTGAAACTCTTATCAACTCTCTGGATTGTAATTTATTTTTTACATTTTCAAGATTGTTTCAGGTTTCCTGACTTTAAGATAAGGATATAATGTGCAGCTTCTTGTTGTACTGTTGTGTGATTTTTTAACTGTTTCACTGTCACCAAAAAGTGTTATTGCCACAAACAATTTCACAAATTTTAAAAACTTTTAAATTGACCTTACACTTCAGGACCACAATGCATTTCAACTGTGTGATGCAAAATTTCGAATCCACAGTTGCAGTTTAAGAATACGACTTTTACAATCCAGCAGTAAAATCATTAGTTCAGTGCCACAATCAACATAAGCACCAGTAATAAAAATACAACGATGTTATCACATATTAATGTCTTTGCAAACCAAACATTCATTTAAAGCCCTCAGAGAACTTGTCGATAAACAGCTGGCGCAGCCTGAATAATATGTTGTAAAACACACACAAAAAGCTCCTGAAGCTTAACAATAGGCTGAGCTGTGCGCTTTTCACTCATATCTCTTCATTATGTTTCAAAACTATGCTACATTGAAGCATCTGCTGCTGCCTTCATGATGTATAGTTCCCAATTGTTTGTGAGTTTACTATTAATAGCTTGTTTGGGGATGAGCTTAATTGATTTCCTTGTGAGCTAATTGATTGCAAGGCAACAAGGAGATTTGTTTTGGAAAGTAAATCTAGATGATTGCCTGAGAGATTAACAACAGAGATAAACAAAAAAGAGGGAAAAAAAGAATGAAATTTCTTCACCTTGGTAATTAAGACTGAGAGTCTGACCTCAGACTGTGACAAGTTTTGCTTTTGCTTCCTGGGGACATTCTTTGTCTTGTGTGCCAAGCATATTAACCTAAATTTTAAAGTGTTTGGATTGTTACTTAAGAAGAAGTTATGAATTGCATAAATGTGTATTCATCCATCTTCCTCTTCTCATATTTGAAACATGGAACACTATATGCAAGTACGGCAAAATAGGTCTGAAAGTTCAGTTAACAATGAATCACTATATATTTCACCATCTCATAAAAACAGTGATGTTGGGAATGTTTAAAATGAAAAATTGTCCCTTTATCTTAGAGCTTAGCACTGTGGCAATTTTAATAGGAGCAGGAGATTTTAACCTACTTTATTAGAAACAAGTGGTGTGCTGCCCTGCTCTCTGTGAACAATGAATTACAGTGGCTCCTAGGCTGACAGGTTGAGTTTGACTCAACAAAAGCAGCCAGACAATAAATGAGCATCTTATAGTTGCTGATCAGGCTGATGTGGAGCAGTTAGTTAAAGTTGTAGGATAACACTACCATGTTTGAAAGCTGCAGTAGAAAACTTTTTTGAAAATATGTTAACATATTTGTTAAAACTGTTTCTATGTCCTGATAGTGTAATATGAGACAGCTTCTCTGTCTTCCCTTTGTGGTTCTGCTGCCATCTGCAGAAATACACTGCTATCTGTCAGAAACAACCAATTGGAGCCAATCATGCTTGTGTACGTGCTATTCAAATCTTGCTGCTACATGCAGTCTGCTGTGGATGGCAGATAAATAGTTTTCCTGTAACATTTCTCCAGTGTTAGCAGCTGCAGCAAATTTGGAATTTTGAGGTTGTTCACACTGTGAGTGGGGAAGGTGTGAGTAAGCACATACACTAGCTTGATTGACAGTACTAAGACCCTCTTCCTGTTGTTTCTGACTGGGAGTGATGTATTTCTGCAGATGGCAGTAGGACCACAGGGAAGAGTCAAAGAAGCTTGATTTTATTTTATTTTTTTCACAGATTATGTGTCTCACATTATACTGGCAGGTCATAGTGCCAATTTGAACAAATAAGTGAAAAACAAATATTTTTTTAAGTTTATCTAATGCAGCTTTTATATGAGTTGTTGATAATTTTGTTCCTGTATGTCAGTGGCGTCCCAGTCAACTTTACGTAGACAAATCTTCCAGAAAAAGATGTTCTCCAGCTTAATGAGTTCAGAACCTTGTTTTAAACGTCATAAAATTCTTTGATTAATGTTTCAGTGACTTTCTGCAACGCTTCGTTTTGGGTTAACTGCAGACTTCCATGAAATTTCTTTTTCACTGTGAGCTCAGACTAGAAATGTGAAACACGTTATTGTTAGGGACATTATTGGAATATTGACCTTGTCAGGAACATTATTGTTTTGACTCAGAAAATATGGACCTTTAACAAAGTCTTCCACGTAATCACCATGAAAATAGTGGAAGTCATTAGCCATTCATTTGGTTTGGTCGGGCCTTTTGAATAAGTGTTTTATAAATCCTTTCTGAAAATTTTGCTGTTTGGAATGAATGGCAGCTGTTTAATAAAATCAATTTTCAAACATCTCAATCTGTAAAAATGAAAGTTTTGCAAAGTTAAATGATAAAAAAAAAGACATAGGAGCAAAAACATACTAAAGTAAAATGTAGGAGAAACTTAAAAATGGGGAGATTGAGTTCTGACTGAGCGCACATTGTTTGAGAGATTAAAATGACTGTGTCTATGTAGGCGTGCACACACCGTTTAGTGTCTCCACATTGTTCGCAGGTCCATATTTCCCACAAGGCTGTGCATGAGCTGGATAACGCCTGTTCCCCAAGGAAGATGACAACGGCGCTTCCATTGTTGTTGTGATGATGTATTGCAGGGAAATCCCTTGGGGCAGAAACCAGTTATTTAGACATCAAATTAAGGTTGGAGACACACACACACCCACAAACACACGCATTCATAGTACAACATAATAGGCACATACATGGTGCTTCATAAGCATCGATGTTGATGTAAGGGCATGCATACACACACACAACCACTAAAAGATGCACACAAACACACATGCTGTTTGCAGAAAGCCAAATACAGATGTAAACACATAGCAGGGCCAAACTTAGCAGTCCGTGTTTGGTGTTTGTTTTTCCTTGGTGAGTTTTTGGAGGTCTACTAAAGTTGAAATTGTTAGAATACCTCAAAAATGAAAATGCAACAAAGAGTTTAGTTGCAGCTGTAATCATGGTACAACAGGCTCGTGATTTACATCCAGCAAAATGACAACAGTGTGGGACAAAAAGCTGGGGTAGCTTCCAACAAACAAAACCATTAAACACGCCTTTCTTAAGTTTACAATAAAATGAACTAACGTGAAATGAAATGAATCAGTTAGCTGTCCAGCTCCAAAGGCCTAGCATTGTACTTGGTCCTGTGGGGGAGAATGAAGAGGTTATATGAGATGTGACTTGGGAAAAATGAAGGAAGGCAAAAGGATATGAGAGGCATGTGTGGTAAATTGACTGTGAAGGTGATTGAGTGAGGTTAAGAGGTGCATAGTGACTGATATACCCAACAGTGAGTGCACTGATTGGATAATCGGATGACTGGACCTCGCCAACATTGCTCTCATGATGTGAAAAAAAATGAAATGGTGAACTGAGTGAAAGAATGGAGGCCCTGTGAGGTCAGGAGCAAAGAGCGGCATAAGATTATATTTATTAGAAACTGCAATTTATCTGTCCGTTCTGGAAAGGGATCCGTCTCTTTATTCAAGTCAATCGCAGCTGGAAGAATAAGAAAGAAAATCGTTTTGAAGGATTCAAACTTACACCTACTGAACAGAGCAAATCTCTGACATTTAAAAGAAATTAGTCTCCAAGTTTATATTGCAGTGTGAGAACATTATTTTAATTAGAAAATATGTACTTTTCCTCAAGTTTACCTCTTCACATTTCTGAGTTTTCCGAAAGGCCAGGTTCTAATTTCCAATGGATTTGTGAAAGATGAGTATAAAAAACAATCAATAGACAGCAAAGGTGATTACATCTTTTTGTGGAAAGAAGTTTTACAGAGGAAGAATTTGAAACTACTGGACCGGTTGGCTGACTCAGCAGTATTTTAGCTGCCAAAGTGAATGCAGTTAGAAGTTAAAGGTGTAAGAAACATCTCATTCCTACAAGACAGAAACGCTTCATATTTATCGTTGAAGTGAAGTTTGTCTCATAAAATGTAATCAGCCTTTTATGAGGCTGATTACATAAAATTTTGGTTTTTATTGGGATCTTTGGATTTGATGGCGGAGTGAAGCATTACATCTTATTGCATCTATGTCTGAAACATCAAAATCACTGAAAAACAGAAATCTTCACCACTTTTTGTCTGTTTTTCTTTCATGGCTGCATTTTGGATACTAATTTAAAAATATAAGGAAGAACTGAGTCAGTGAAAAAAAATATTTACCATGAAAGTTTTTTTTTGTCTAAATTGTATGTGATCATATTTAGTTAGAAAATTTATATATAAGGACTTTAAAAACTTTAACTTCTCATGAGTTTAGAGGTGAGTGGTGCATTGAAGTGCAGACAAGAGCCTGGCCGTCGCATGACTTAATGAAGGAAAACTAAATCACTTGCAGGACAACTTAGGAGAAAGAAATTATTAAAATACACAGAAATGCAACCCAAAACCCAAACACCTTGCAGTCATGACGGAACTGGACTTTTCTACACTGAATTACATGTCTCTAACATGCAATTTTAGATTTATTACACTTATTCTGTCTGTAAGAACTTAAATCTTTGTATTTACATTTCTTTTTCAGCGCTGGGACCATTTTAGAGGTAGATAAAAAAAGGCAAAATATGGATACTTCAAATCTGGACTAGATTTTACTTTAGTAATTATAAATGTATAAAAATATAGTTTGTGATTTGTTAAACATTTGCATAAAATTTTAATTCTTATTTATTGTAAAGGCACTGTTGAAATTTTGTGACTTTTGAGTGAACTCAGTGTTGTCTATTATTTTGTTTTTGTTACACTCATCAGCAATATAGATGTTGACCAGTTTTTAATTTTTTTTAAATATATATATATACATATATATATGATTTAACCAATTTAAGAACTTTGAAATTTGCTATTTAGTTGTATCTGCTCTTAATAACATCCAGTTCAACTTCTATATAATGAATCATTCACTCTTTTGACATTTAGTACGCTGTGGGTAAGACACTGACGGCCTATAAGTAATCCATATAACCCCACATAAAAAGACAACTTCACTTAAAGTCATAGAAGATTTAATAAAAGAATTTCACGAGGTAATTAAAATACACATTTATAGGACAAAATATTGTTCTTAGTTTTTACTATCACACTTCTGTTATAAAAATATATATGGTATTCTGAAACTTGATTTTGGACCAAAACAATGCAGGAAAGATAGTTCCTGGCTATTAAAGAGTCTTAATTAATGTGTAAATAGTTATAACTGGAAAGATAAGCATGTGTTGGAGTGTTTCCTGAGAGTAGGTTGCAGTTTTTGTGTGATTATCTTTGGAAAAATGGGTCTGTGTGTGTCCGTACTTGTGACTCAGCATGCAAGTGTGTGTGTTGGTGGTGTTATTGGCCAATTGAAGCGCCGGCCAGGGCAGAGCAGATCTATCAGGGCTGAGCTGATTCAGCATTGCACAGCACAGGAAGAGAATTAAGGAATGGACACATTTACTTCCACACACACACACACACCCACGCACACACGCCCCCATCCATTCACTTCCACACACACACACACACACACGCCTACACACACACAAACACACCGTATTTCTACTTCCAACTTACCCTGAAGCGAAGTGTCCACACTTACACGGACACTATCTCCCACACTTCATACACACCTTGACACACGTGATTATATTCACTGCACACATACACACAACACTCTAATCCAAAGAGAAACTGCTCATACACCCTTCTGGCACAAACACCTAATGGAAATAGGATTATATGTTGCACTAGTTATTACAGGAAAGTGGTGTGTTGCGCTTAGGTCACACTGTCCTCTCTGACATGTTGTGTGTGTGAATCGGTGTGTTTGTAGAAGAGAAGGCGAGACAGAAACATGTTTGTGTGTCTGTATGTCTCTGCACTTTGCATGCTGAGTGCATTAAACTTCATGTTCTGGTGCAAATCTCACAGGTGGGCAGTTAGTACATACATGCTCAGATTTAAAGTTTATAACCACAGAAAGCATGATTGACTGGATGTGTAATGACATAGGTTTGTAATTATTTTTGTGATTATTTTGGTAAAACTGAAATAATATTTCTATTTAAAATTGTCAAAAAAAAGTAGATTTTTTCCCCTTTTTTTGTTCTAGAGAGAATAAAGTTTACAACTAATATAGCTGCTTTTTAAATCGAAGTCCTGCGTGATCGCCTGAAGAATTAATTTCTATAAATTCTTTTGTTGTCATTTAAGTAATACTGAAATAATTTTTCTATTAAAAAATCCTCCAAAAAGATACATAAATTTCCCCCACCCCTCTTTTCATATCCTTGAGGTAACACAACTTACAGCTAATCTAGCTGTTTTATAAATCAAACACTTTGTTCACCTGTGTGATCACCTGAGGAATTCATTTTTCTGCCTCTTGTGTTTTGAAATTTTGAACAATTTAAGAAGGCGATGAAGACTGCTGTCAATCTTCTGGCCAATATTTCCAATTCTTCTAACATCTTTTTTCAGTAATGGTGATTTCTTCTCTTTTCCTTCCATGTAGAAATAAAGGTTTTCCCAACTACTGCCAGAACTTGCAAGGATCATTTCCTCACTTTCTGCTCCCTGAGCCTGTCACAGACTCTGTTACTTTAGGTTTCATTTTTACATTTGGAACTGTTGCCCTTTTTACTCAATTTGGTTTCTGTTATTTTCCATAGATAATGCCAGTATTAATGTCAATTAAGGAAAAATGTCAAAACTACATTTCTTTTTATTAATCTTTATATAAACTTTTGTTCAGGATTGTTGGGGCCCCAAAGACTTTGAATGTTTTTGTAATGAATGCATGTTTTATGAAGTGTGCTGTTTTAATGTTGTTACATTTTTATTAATGCATACCAAACTCAAATATTTGAAAATTCTGATGTTATAGCATATCTCTTTGGGAACACAACATGGACCATTTCGTATGGGACGTTTTAAGCCTGCTGCTGTGTAGGCCTGCCTATTTATATACTGTAATGAGTAAAATGCTTGTTTTTTATTTATTTCTCTTTGGATAGGGCACCAAATCTGGCTCTAGCCCCGAGGCCCTTATCCGACTAACTCCAGCCCTGCCCATATCTTTCCTCAATCTGTACCTGTTTTTTTCCATCATTTGTCATATTTGCCTCTTTAACCCATCACCAGTAGCTCCTTCATCAATCAACCGTAACTCTTTCTTCATTCCTGCCTCCTTTATCCCTCAACAGTAACTCCTTCCTCGCTTAACAATACCCCCATCCACTCCTCAACCATAACTCTTTTTCCATCATTTCTACCTTCAGATCTCAACCCTACCTCCTTCATCCCTCATCTCTACCTAATTCAACCTTCATCTCTACCTCCTGCATTCCTGATCCTTGCTCTCTTCATCACTCATACCTACCTGGCCCTTTCTGGTTCAGGATATTAATGTCTTAAAACTGAACCTTCCTCTAAGGCTGCATCTTCAAAGTCTGCAGCTGCAAAGGTCCTGAGATGATTTAACTTTCTTCACCTGCAACATTCTGAATTTATTTGAAAAAAATGCAGTTTTATGATCTGGTCTATTCCAGTGAAGTCAAATGTCGTGAACTTAGTAGAAATGATTACAATTTTGTCACACAAACAGGCTGGTTGTAAAATGTTTGCCTACTTTATTTAGTGAACCAAGTTAAATGCTGCTCAAAAATACATCCAATAAATGAAGTTATTCTCAGAGTATTCCACTCTGTATGTGGAAAGTCACAAAACATATACTGTACTTTACTGAATACATTAGGTATTTCTTTGTTGCATTCATATCCCATTTAGACATATATTAACCAGCGCTAGACCTAATCAAGACTCACAGCTATATGACTGGAAAAAGGGACAATTTTCCGCATGCTTATTTAAATACGCTGCTACAGGAATATTGTCTGAGCCACACACACACACACACACACACACAAACAGTGCAGTCCTAACTCTGGAGTTATAAACTGATCAAACCGTGTGGTTTGTGACAGCTCCGCGAAGATGCCTGCCTCATTAGGAGAGGTAACCTCAACGTGTGCGTATTTGCGTTTGTACGTGTGCGCTGCTCTGTGTTTGACAGTTTCGCTGCCTAGGCACATATTTGAGTTTGTGTTTAGGAATCTAAAACTTGGGGAATGCGTGAACAAAGACTGAGCGTGTGTCTACGCCTGATTACTTAAGATAGATGACTGTGAATTAAAACCTTTGCATAGGTGTATGTGTGAATGAGACACTCAGTATGAGTGTGAGTGGGTGGAGGGGTGGGTGCATGTGTGTGTGTATGTGTTTTTTGTGCAATTGTCCCGTGGGGATAATGTGACGAGGCCCATGGTGTGATGTGTGATGTAAACAGGGATCATTAGCCACCAGCATTCACACTGTGTCGACACCACCTGGGAGCAGATAAACACAATCATAAGGAAATTATTCACCTGGAAAATAATCCACAGTCACTTATTTTGCAATTCAAGTAAACAAAAACACACATGCGCACCCATTCCACATCACACATCACATGCATCCAATCTCATCACTTCCTGGGCGCATCCCCTCTTGTATCCTTATGGAAATTGACTCCAGACAGGGATTGGCTTTTTATGTCTGATTTATGTTTCCGCTGATTGTATGTGAGAGTGTGTGAGTGTGTGAGGGGAGGAAATTGAGCCCGGGCAGGGATTGCGTTTTTATGCCTGTTTTATTGGACAGCCTCTATTGCTGTCTAGAGTGGGAGAAGAGGAAAAAGGAGAATGGAGGGAGGAGAGGAGATGATAGAAGTGGAAACAGAGACGCGATGAAGAAGGAAAAATGGGATATGAAATGATCTAAATAAGGGGCAGTAAACTGGATAAAGAGCACGGAGAGAAAAGGAGACAAAGAAAGCACAGGACTAAAAAAAAAACATGCGGAAAGAGTCAAATTTTATCAGAAAATACCGGGGGGAAAAGAGAGACGAGGAGTTCGGGTGAAGAATATAAAACAGAGAATACTAGTCATTCTCCTGGTCCTGGGGCTGCACTCAGCATCATCAATTTGGGTCAAGATGTGGCCTTTTTGGACAGCCCTTTTGATCCTCAAACTGAACGCAAGTTGCACTTTTTGGTGCCTAAAACTTATAAGAAATTTAAAACGACTGCTTCCAATCTCTGCAGAGATGCATGTACAGCTCAACAATACTGCTGCTTTCAAAAACAGAAAGGGTTTGCATGAGGAACGACACAAAAAGCCAGATTTAGATCCATATTAAGACATTTAAGGCTGTGGTCTAAAACTTTTATCTAATAAACATCCTGTTTGAGATTAAATGAACTTTTCAATAATCTATCTGCTTAATTTCTCTTTGTCTCCTGATCATGTTTATGCCTTTTGCATTTTAAAGCTCCAATTATAACCCAGTTAATCCACAAGCACAAAATGCAAATACTTCTAATTTATTCCTCAGTGAATCAGGAGTGTATTAAATTAGACACAGGTATTTACTAAATATTTCATTGGATTATAATTAGGAATATCAGAGTTAAAGAGGCTGAATACAAATTCACACTTAACTTTTTGAATTTTGGAAAAAAAGGAGAAGATCTTAATAATTTGCGGTCTATTTCACAATTATGTTCTCTTGGTCTATCATGTGAAAAGCTAATAGACATTATTTAATTTTTTTGGTCTTTATGTGACAAAACATAGAAAAGTTCAGATAATTTCAATAGTTTTGAATTTACCTCTCATTGTTATGTTCAGTAAAATCCATCCTTTATGCTCTTCATTGTAGGGCTGAAACAATTAATCGTAACTAATTGTTTATTGAAATAATCGTCAACTAATTTAGCAATCAATGAATCATCAACTGGAGAATATACACTCAAAAAATGCTAGTAATTAATCCAAAACTGTACAAACAACTTATACATTTGCAGTGAGAATAAAAACAAAAACCCTATAAAAAAAAAGCAAAATCTCCTATTAAGCACCTTTTGTTATCCAAATATTAAGTGTGTACTAAAGGAAAGCTATGTTATTGCATTTTAGGCAATAAATTGTTTATTTTCAGATTTAAAAAGGAATTTAACTATTTGTTTTTTAGCTAATTTTAATATATTTCTAGTGTTTAAATAAAAAATCTGCATAATGTGCCGTTTTTTGTTTTCATCTGATTGATCGTCCAAAAAATAATCTATTACTTTCTTGAAGAGCTTTTGCATCAGTTCATGTCAGTTTATCGATTTTATTTATGCAATTAAACTTGTTTTGTTCATTAAATACCAAACTACGGTGAGGGCTTTTCTGTACTTTATTACCACAACCCTGACAGGCAGGTTAAAGGGTTAGAATGAAAACTCCAGATAGCACAAGAGACAGAGAGGAGCGAACAAGATAAAAGAGGTGTTTGGCCAATCAATCCTCGCCTGCTCACAGGAGCAACCAATTTTTCAACCCCTTGTTCAGCAACCTGTGGCACTTCGTGCAGAACGCAACGTGTTACTGAATGACCCTCCCTCCAGCTGCCAGCGCCTCCGGAAAGCAGCGACTGTTTGTGCTAGTCGGTGTTTGAGGAAGAGGGTGACAGAAAAAAAGCACGAGAGCGATTTCCTCCTCAGTTTATTGATATTCTGCTTCTCTAAATACAGACCAATCCATCCAGCTGTCACACACTTACAGGCCTGCATTACACAAAAACTCTCAAACTTCAGGGGTGGATGTAAGAGGAGTGAGAACGATGAGAAACTTCAGAGGAAAGGCAAAGAAGGAGAGGAAGTAAAGAGTAAGATTAAAGATAAAAAAATATAAAGATCAAAATGGACACAGAAACAAAGGAGAGTATTTTATAAAGCGTTTGTGTAACCCTATTGAAAATAACTAAGCAGTCCATCAGAATCCGACGGAGTATAAATGATTGATCAATCATTTAAACTAATTACACACAGATTAAGTGCAACTCAGATGGGAACCAGAGCAACGAACCTCAAAGGTAGGATCATGACTAAGATGGAAACACTCAGATCAAGCATGGCAAATCAAATCGACTCTGCTAATTATTCTTTTTTCTCTCCTTTCCATTCACTGTCTAAAAAAATATCCACATTGTTTATCGTCCCTTGAGGGTTTTTTGTGTTACAAGACAGCAGCAGAATTTGCCTTCAATGTGAGGTCGAGAGACTTGTCGCTTTTCATCTGCAGAGCAGCACACGGTCTCAGAACAACTAAATCAGAAAGCTTGTCTTTTTCTGAGTCTTGAGTGTTCTCAGTCATCCAGGTCCTGGTAATCCTAAATCCTTAAGTAAAACTCAACAGTACAAGGTAATTGAACCAAGAAGGAAAGTCCAGTTTGCTTTCTGTCAGGCGTCTGACTTCAGAGAAACAAATTTAAACCATTGCCATGTGGAGGATTTACAGCTTATTTGCTTGCACTGAGAGAAACCGGTAAAGCAGAAAGGGAAAAAGTAACCTTACATAGTTTTTCTTCTTGTTGGGAATAGATTTCGATTAGATTTAAATTAGTCTTTGAAATTAAAAACTGGCAAAGTGGCACTTACAGGTGCATGAAATGTTTCCATCTACAAACAAATAAAAATCCTTATTTTTATTTGCCAACTGTGTCATCGTTCATGTGCTCTGTCCCCTCAAACTGGTTTTCAGTGTGCATTGCCCTGTGCAAACCTTTCAAGACACTTTAAAGTGTTAGGTGTTTTCAGTGGCAATAACACTCTTAAGAGTTTGAATGTGTTGGCTACTCTGCAGCTTGAACTTGAGATCTTGAGAACTTCACTTCAGGTTCTTCATTCCAGTCCATAGCCACCCATTAAATAATGAAAGTTATCCTTACTGGCAAATGAAGCTTTGTTATTGTGTTAAAAATTACAAAAATGTTACTATCATGATAAATCCTATCAAATGAAGTCACTTTTCTGATTATCAACATGCTTTCTGCAGAAACTTTGAGACTTTCTCACTTAGACTCTGTTTTGTACTGAAAAAGAGAGAATTCTGACATTAATCTCAAAATTTTGACTTTTTTCTGAGAATTCTGAGACTAAAATCAGAATCCTTTTTTTTTCAGTGGCCCTAATCCTCTTCCGTAGTTTTGAGGACATCTTTGAACATTGATTGGGTTATTTTTGCAACACTTTTCTAAGTCTTTGACGTTTGGTGCCTGCAGAGCAACTGATAAAACCAACAGACCAAACTGAACTATCGTAAGTAGAAATTGATCTCTCTTTTCTAAGCCCAGGTTTTGTTTGGAAAGAACTGGTAAATCTTCTCTGTTAATAGAGGAACAACACCTTACAAAGTTTTTTATTCACCCTTTAATCATGCTTGTTTTCTTTTTGAAGTGCTCTCGTCCACCTCTTTTCTCCTCTCTTCATCCAGTGGATACTCATGTTTGCCTCTTTTTGTTTCTTTCCTGTTTATCTGTCAGCGTGTTTCGTCTCATGCTTTCCGTCTCCACTCCATCCGTCAATGTCATCGTGTCATTGTCCCAACTTCACAGTTCCCTTTTTTCTTTTGCCTGTTAATTCAATTAACAAGATGCCATCTTCTCAATTAAGCTTTCCAATTACATCTCCACTCTTGGTCCGAATTAAAGCTTGTCGTCGTTTGTGGGAGGCTTCTCTTTGTGCTGGATGTTAAATTAAAATGAACTCGCAGTTTGGTATGATAAGACCTGCTCATCATCATCAAAAAATTAGAAATTGTATTTTTTTTATGTCTCTACTTCTCGTCATGACTGCTGGGGGTTCGGTAAAAATACGTAGTTTGGTTGCAGTTCACTTTGAACTCACCGACTTGACTATCCCTCTGCCTGAAATAAAAAAAAAATTATATTTAAAATGCTGCACGTCTTTCTCTCCCAATTTTCAATGTTGATCAAAAATAAAGAAGGATATAGTTGGGAGATGTTTCTTATGCATAAATATTTCACTTTCAGGATCTATTCTGCATTTCATTTTAAACTAGAATAAAGGTACACTTTATTCAACGTTGTTCCAGCTGCAGTGAGAAAAATTACTCTTTTGTTTAGCCCAGTAGATAACATGTTATGCTGAATTTGAAAATTGTTCATTAATATGCCCTGAATTAATATCGTCAGTCTCTGCAGTTTATGCACCAAGCAGAGTTCTCTAAATACATAACAAGGCAAACACGCCAATCACTCCAGTCCAACAGATGTGAGCAGTTTGTTGTTGCTTTTCGGTCCAATTGTTGGTGTCCATCACTTTATAATCGAATATGATTTTCAAAAGAGAGAACAGGAACAGAAGTGACAAAGAATACTTGTGTCCTGAAGACAAAATGTCCTTGTTAGAATTCAAAATATATATTAAAATATTACATTTACTGCTTTAGACATGCTTCAGAAATAAAAACAAATATTTGATTTCTTTACTGTGATTAAAGTCTGCTGCTTTTGCACAAAAGGGTGGTATTGTGTATTTTGCAGACACTTAGTTGCATTTTACAGCACAATCAAATAACTATGTTACCTTCAGTTGTCACAAATATGATGTATATTGTAGAGAGAAAAATATCAAAAAAACCTCCTGCTCGTTTTCGATTCTCCCAAGTCCGCGGATCCACGTGGGATCCCCATGTGGCAGAAGTGGAACCACACAAAAAGACAACACAAGACAAGCCATCGCTGTTCAACTTCAACAATCATGGCAATTTGTTAAACAATGAAAAACATACAACTCATGTAATGCGTCGTATAACAGGCAAACCGATCAAAAAACACAGATAGAGACAAAATGCACGCGGTTATAGAGGCTAACACCGCAGAAGCACACAGCCTCCGGAGAACCTTGTTCTGATTTCCCATTTCTGGGCTTTTGTACAGAGGGGGATGGGCTCCTCTGGACTGTATGTAAATTAGGGGTGTGCCCCTAGCGGAGAGGAGGAGGATTTGCAACTGTGGGAACCTGTTTTGGCCGAGTACAAACCGTGTAAAAACTTCTATCAAATTTACAACCTTTCTTTAAATGCCTGAGTGAGACAGAGAGTTTTATGACTCTTTACCAAATCGCTAATCAGAACACAGGAAGAGAACCACGAGGCCACAGAAAGGCTGGGGTGAACACTGACCCGGTAGAAATGAGTTTAGACGCGATATTTTAAACCTAGGAAACTGCAGATTAGATTACTTTTAAAGATTTAATACTGGTAGGTTAAAGAAAAGTATCCCACTGATCAAATTATATTATCTGAAGCCTGAGTGTAGTTTTGACCTAAATTTGAGTCTATTTAAAACAATGTTAATTTTTGTCTAATATTTTAAACATGTAATTACAGTGAAAGGTAACATTAAAACTAGCATATTAAGATAATAATTCTAACAATATATCAAAAACACTATTGGCTGGTATTTGCAAAGCAGCCAATCCAGGAGCACCATTCAGTTTTCATAGTGCTGATTGGTTGTACCTCCAGGATTTCTTAATCCTCAGTGTATTTCCTATAATGTTTTAAAGTCTGGATTGGTTACGAATGTCAAACTTTTTTTTTTTTTTTTTTTTTGTCAAATTCTTTGAGCAGCTTTCCAGTTAGATTTTGTCCAGCTTGAAGCAGAACCCACTGCTCCTGGTTATTCCACCAAATACTGATTTCTGAACACTTCCTGAGTTAAAACATTAGTATTGTTGTTTCTAAATGAATATGAACTTGTTTTCTTTGCATTATATGAGGTCTGAAAGCATTGTGTCTTCCTTGTTATTTTGACCATTTCTCATTTTTGCAAATAAATACTAAATATTTGTTTGGAATTTCAGAGACATTTTGTTGGTAATTTATAGAACAAAAAAAAGTTCATTTTACTCAAACATATAGTAAAATCAAAGAAACTGGAAATTTTGCAATGGTTTCTCAATTTTTTCCAATTTTTTTCAAACTTGTGTGTTGGACCTTGTGTGTTAGTTTTTCAGATTTGAATTTAATTTCAACTCATTTGAACTAATATTTTCACCAGTTACCAGTTCAATGCAGGTTATGTATAATACACATGTTCCAATAAGCTGTTTGCCACACAAGGACTCTGTTTTTGAAAAAATACAACTCAAACATTATATGCATCACTGTATAAATAGCTGAATTTGCTCCAGCAGTGGTGAATAAATCTGAAAGGATCTGGGGACTTGTTAAATCTTATCCAAACACCGTATTAATTATGTGAGGCTACATGTTGTCACCGTAAATGCCCCACAGGAGTGTGCACCATTGCTGTTATTTTGGATGATACAAAGCAAGGTCTACCTTTCAACGCTGATTATGTTTAGTGTTTGTCAGACTGACAGTGTGGAAAGTAGCAGCAGGGGCAGAGAACTGATGAGAATCTGGCACAGTCACATGATGATGACTCATCGAAACACAGGCGAGACGAGGAAGAAGAGGAAGCGAAGGGCAGGAGAAAATCATAAGCTCCTCTATCTCTCCCCATCTCTCTGATGACTTTGACAGAAGGCTCCAAGGTAAAGAAGAAAACGGCACTAATTAAAACGTTTTGTTAAAATCTGCATTTAATTGAGCCGGCAGATAAAAACGGCTTTTCTGAAGTACGTCAGGCCCGTCGACGTGTCAGAGCAACGAGCAAGGGTAACAGCAGAATCGGCATGGAGAGGAAGCCTGACAAAATGCAGCCCAATTTAAAAAAAAAAAAAAAAAAAAAAAGTTAATTCATTAAAACTTGAATGAGCTGCAGAAAAACCTGCATCTATCTGATGTGTAGTTCAGCACATTTCTACTGTCCGCTTCCTACAGCGGCGATGTCTCCTTGTTCCTGTCACAACGGAATATGAAACGGCGTGCTTCTGAGCTATTTGATATACGCATTAATTAAAATGTTAAGAATGAATGGGACATGCGGACATGTAAGATTACTTAACTGATGGTTAATTGAATAGCAGCAGTTACTGTATTCCACAGGGAAATATTTATCACATCTCTTTGACATGACTGCTGCATTAAGTTCTGACTTTTCCACACAGCCCAAAACTAGAACACAAGTGAAAGAATTAACCAAGAAATTACTTGTTAATTTGCTTGACTTCAGAAATGTAAGCACATAACTTATCACTCAACCATTTAGTTTTTGAATTAAGAAAAAAAAAAAATGTCACACTGGTTAAACAAGCACACAGAGAAAAAATTAAAGGTTTTATAAACAACTTCACAGCTCAAAATGAGGCAGACTGTCATTTTTTTAACTTGCTTGAAATTAAACTTTGCTAAAATATAAAAAAAAGTTATTTCACAATTGATCACTCGATTGTTTTAATTGATAAAATTACCTGAAGCCACATGTAGCATTTGAAGGTGTGGTTTAGTATTGTTGTAGAGTGAAACAAATTTGTTTTACATGAAATAGACAAATATATACCAAACTGGAGTCTGTAACTTTTATAAAGAAATTATCATTTTTGTCACTATGTTGTGACAGTATAGCATGAGGCAGATAATCTGTGGGAAAAAATCGAGGTCCTCTGACTTCTCATAGTGCTCCCAGTTTGAGTAAAAAACAATCAGAGCCAGGAGGAGGGTCTAAGCGCAGTCAATCACCATCTGTTGTGCTGCTGCTCATCCTCCCCTGCTCCTTTTGCTCTCTGATATGCTGCAACTAGTATAGCCTGTTGTGAGTGTTAAGACTAGTTAGCATAGCCACCAATGTCGGCAGATAAAGGATTTCAATCTAACTGTAAGTTGTTTCTCCTTTAGCAGATTTAGCACCAAGTACATGAGCTTGATTGGCAGCGCTAAGGCCCACCTCCTGGTTCTGATTGGTTGTTTTTGGTCAGAAGCTGTGCATTTCTTCAGATGGCAATAGCAGCTCAGGGAGGAGGTGGAGGAGCTTGATTTTTTTCACAATTATTTGTCTCATATCACACTGTCATACTGTAGTAAAAATAAAATACTACAGCTGTAAGTTGGATTTCTAACCACAGCTACAAGGCTGCCATTCAACTGGTTCCACTGGGCCCTCTGACTACTCAATGGCAAAGTGATCAACACAGATGGAGCAGGGGGACACAGTTGACATCCTCTAGGCCAGGTGTGGCTACTTAAAAGTAGACGAGCGTATTAAAACCACTTCATTTGCAATATATCTTGTAGCCCTTTGCACTTGTTGAGCGGCTACATAAGCACCAAACAAAACATCAACAGATTTGCTGCCATTTCTGCAACATCACAATTTAAAACAAAATCTTCCTAAGTAGAGATCACATTTTTGAGAACCTCGAATGGATTAAGCCATTTTTTTAAGTATTGAACATCAATTTTACACAGTTTATCTTAACCTCTCCTTCCTATTGGGGGTTGAATAAAGAAAATGAAGCTTATTTTTTAGAGCCAAACTTTGGGCATTTCACTTTCTTCCTTATGACACACACTCATTTTCTACTGAGTGTCCATTTGCACCAAACCCATGTTGGTCTTTTAGACGTATGCATCTCCCTTCAATGTAAACTTCAGCATCGCGTCATGAGGATATTAACTGAAGGCTCAACACCTGCATTTAATTGAGCTGGCAGATAAAACGGCTTTTCTGAAGAAAGTCAGGACGGTCGACGTGTCAGAGCAACGAGCAAAGATAACAACAGAATCAGCATGGAAATGATTAGGTTACATAAGGGGAAATTTTGTCGCCCTATTTGTTTTCTGGCGGTGAAGCAAAAACACACAAGGTAGCTGCAGCTTTAGACTCCCCTCTCTGACCGTACTGATATATAAAAAGTATGTCAAATACATGCTTAAAGGTTGCTTCCAAAATGCGTGTCCTAATTTGTTTATTATGACCATATGGGTTTCAGACAGATGTGAAGTGACGCGAACAATGGATTGATCTTCATGCAGTATCCGTTTGTGACAGTAATGACCAGAAAACACAGTGAGAAAACAATGTCAGGATCAGAGCCTTTAGCTCCTGCAGGGTCCGCTCATGCCAAGGCTCAATGCTCTTTTGTTACAGTACCATGAATCACTCTGCGATGGTATCTCCAGCAGATGGCATTGATATTTTCAGAGACGACAAACCAAGCAGACGCGGCTGAGATGCCATACTGTAGGAGATGGAGAGTGGCAGAGAGGAACAGATGGAGAGCGTTATGCAGCAGAGAGAGACTGGATATCAGATGTTAAAGAAAATCAAGTAGATGCAGAAAATGTATGTCAACATTCGTATAAGAACTTTAAATCTTGATTTACTTGGGGAAAAAAATGCTGTCAAACTCATTACAATCAATGAAAGTTTCTATTTTATGTAAATCTTAGTTATTGCTTGCAGGTGAAGTTTCCCTCTTTATTCACAGTGACAGTGGAAAACGATTACTGTGATTTTCTTTTGGTTTTTGGTTTTATTAAACTGCAAAAATAAGATTGTTTGACCAAACATCCGTGTTTGTAATCAAGATTGATTTTAGATTACAAAAAATAACTTGAGGTTCATCTAACCCTGGATAGGATGCATGCAGTCCAAAATCTTACAAAACAATTAAAAAACAATACTTTATCGTTGTTGTGAGTTGGAAACCATTACATTTTTTATCCTATTCAAGCAACAGCACAACACTTTTCATAAAAGAGTTGTTGACAATAACTGTAATTATATGAGATTGTTCTTTTTCTTCAATTTTAATTTGTCTTTTTCACTTTGGTGCATTTCTCACATCACTATTGGCATTTGCTCATGTTTCTGTGTATTTCTCAAAGTAATTAGTACAAACTGCAACACTTAAAAGATCTGCTGTTGTTGTACCAACCTTCCAGACCCCTCAGGTCGTCTGGTTCTGGTCTGCTCTGCATCCCCAGAACCAGAACCAAACGAGGAGAAGCAGCATTCAGCTCCTATGCACCACAAATCTGGAACAAACTTCCAGAAAACTGTAAAACAGCTGAAACACTGAGATCCTTTAAATCTCGACTAAAAACCCACCTGTTTAGAGTTGTATTTGAAACGTAATCAATTACGAATTTAGCAGTGGCACTTGACATAATGTAATGCTTTTGATTGTTTCAATGTTGCATGACTCTGTGTTATTGTGTTTATGATGTAAAGCACTTTGAAATGCCCTGCTGCTGAAATGTGCTATACAAATAAAATTTGATTTGATTTGACTTAAAACATGTTGCTCAAAATGGAGAGTTAATTCCTCAAGAAATCATGTCAGTAAAGTGTCATCATCATAATGATAAAAGATCTATGAACAGGATGGTCAGACTGCTTTTTTAGACATTTCCATTAATAAGACAGTTCACTCTATAAGCCAGATCTTGATTAAACTACCTGAAAATGTTAAAAACCCACTATTTCAGGAATCTGTAACTCCAGTGAGCTGCAGTCCTGCAGCTGTTACATACATCCTTTCTCCACCTCTCCTATAATTGATCAATCTGTGTCAGAACAAATAATTTTCCTCGTATACTTATTTCTCAAGCACTTCCAGGTAAACACTGTCATGTTCCACTCTGAAAGGCAACAGCTATGTGTGAAATCGTGGACCTATTGAAAAACCATTTCTCTCTTCTGCTGAGGCAGAGATGGACTGTTAATAAAGCAAAGACGCGTCTAAAATATGTTCTCCATACAATATCTGGATTTGCACAGTTGCAGAAAAAATACATAATTAAATAAGTCCCACTAATGGCTCATTCTGAACATTTTTTTATTTATTTTTTGGTGTTCAATGAATCAGGTCAGGCAGTTCTTTTCAGAACAACAGAGAAGAAACCTTGGTGTAGTGCTGAGCACTGGGCATCTGCTTCATTATCTTTACTTTCACATCCCATCTTTTTTCTTTTTTACTTTTCAGCACAAAGCTCATATTTAATGCTTTATGTTCACTTTGAAAGGCAGTTTAATTAGAAAATGTATTCATTACAGGTTATTCTGACAGAGGCACCCCCTGATCTGGCTTTTTAAAAAAGGCATAATGGAGATTCTCTCTTTTTAACTTAATGTCAATTTAAATTTTGCCAAAGAGATGTTTGTATCTGCCTTGAATTTATCTGATTTCTGTGGTATGATTTTTGTGAAGAGTTGCTGGGTGAAAAGGCCAGATAATGGGGGACGGTTGGAGATTTTCCCTTCTCCAGCTCTGGTTTGTAATGTAAGAGGTTCAAGAAGAGTCAGCGAGTTGAAGTCATCAGTCCAATTTATTAAGGCAAAATAAGTGATAACATTGTTTCGGAACAACAGAGCCATAGTTTACTATTACAGCGCTGGTCCATCACGATGCTTCCTTATGGGAAACTCCGTAGATTTCCACTTCTTTTGTCTCCTCCATAAGCCACTCCGTATAGAGGCCGTTTCCCCGTGTGGTAATTTCCTTACCCTTACGTAAGTGCATGCGACCATGCAAGCAGCAAAAAGAGACAGAGGAAAACATCAAATTATTTATCCCCAACAGGACCCTAAACAATAAAAGTTCCTGAAAGTCTTCAGCTTGTCTGTAAAAAGTCTGTCTTTAAGCTCCGATCCTAATTTATCATTAGATATGTGATTATCTGCTCCTGTGTTGGTTTTCTGCACCTACTGCGAGGCCTTTCAGTCTCCCCTCCCCCTCGTCTTTTTAAGTGCCATGAAGAGGCCAGCCATGAGTGCGAATCAGCCTCTCCGAAGGCAAGAGGACTTAAGAGGCTTCCTCCACTGAGAGGCATGTGGAGTAGTACGAGCTGGTCTCATAACATAAGCTGCGGGTGTTCTCGACTGCTAATATGGACACACTGAGAGGACAACTGTGAGAGCTGGGAATGTGTGTGTGCTGCACCTAAATTACATTGATTTATACCTCACCAGTGGACGGTGACCTGCAGAGAAACACAGAGGACATCAAGAGAACCATTGGCAACCGTGAGCATGATCAGAGCTTTCATTAATGCGTTGCCAATATTTCTTGTTTGTTGGAACAACAAACATTTACAGGAGCTGTTGTTTCTACTGTGTAACTATAAAAGCGAGAAAAGTGAATTTCATTTCATACTTCCATGCTGTGGTATTAATGCACACACAGAGAGCACATGCAGAGACGCACAGAGAGGTCAATAGGGTGGATCAGACAGCTGGGTTGTAATATACGCAGTCTGCAGGTTGATAGTTTGCTGTTTTATTTGTATTACCCACTGACGCATATAATTCACTTCATTCAAGTCAAGTTTTGATTTGCATTCCACGCTTGATTTCCACTGCTGTACTTTTTATTATTATTATTTTGTTGTCCATCCTTAATGGAGATCTCCAGTGTTTACTGTTACAGCTGGCTGGGCTGCTTGTAGGTTACATTAACTCTGTTTACCTTTCCAGGCCCTCAGCAATGAAGCTCTAAAGGGCATAAATTATAATTGAAACACAGCTGGCTGTGTTTTAAAGCTCCACAATACAAATAAGGTCATTATTGTGCAAAAAGGAAAAGCAAGAGTCAGTTTACATTTACTTACATTTTGCTGATTGATAGTGAAAGTATTTCATCAGAAGTCATTTTGTTATATATTTGTTTAAATCAGTTTTTTTAATGCAGCCATGACATCTAAGCTTATCCAGATTCTATAAATCTTTAAACTTTGTTTTGCATGATCTATCCTCAAAATCTTTACAATTTTATATAAACATATAATTTAGACTCTTTTTTTTTTGTCTTTAACTGGTTTAACAAAAATAAAAATCTTTGTAATTTATATTTCCTAACAGCCCTTTGTTATCTTGAGTTGGATTATTCGGTAAGTGATGCAGACACTTAACTCCAGTCCCATTTACTGGATTCTACCTCCACCTAGAGACACGTGACGCTCCTTCAAGAAGGAGCTTCAGCCTGCTGAAATGAATTATAGCTTCTACATATTTTACACGGTCCTACTGTACATCAGAATGCACTAGGTTAGATATTACAGTATTGCATAGAGCGCTGTGAAAAGCTGGGAATGTTTCTGATCATTAAATAAATTAAAATTTTAGAGAAGTAAAAACAAAATGCAGATTACTTTAAGTCATCTCTTGACAAAGCAGATATGACAAAATAATGCCAGTGTGTACAGAAAAACAGGCAGCATATGTTTTTTTTTTTTTTTTTTTTTTTAACATTATTTTTAATTTGAATTTTCATAGAAACCATTCATACATTTCTTATATTCTTAATAGCAGTAAACATACGATGCACATTTAAATAGTCCAAGTTTGTATAGGTTACAATGACGCATTTGCATATGAATAAACATAATTCAAACATTTAGGTCAAAAACAAATGACCAAACAATTAAAACAGCATACCTTAAGAAGAAAAAAGATAAAAAAAACACACAATGGCTCTCAGACAGGCACAACAGAAACAAATCACATCTCTTTAATCTTATTTACCAGGGTCAAACAAATCCTATATTAAATTGTTTCATCTACGAGTTTTGCGTCTTTAACAAATGAATAAAATGAAGACCAAACCTCCTCAAATTTTTCTTGCTTCCCTTTCTGCATGTAGGTTATTCTTTCCAGGGAAAAAGTTGCTAATATTTATCTAATCCAAAATGTGACACTGGGACTACCTGTTCTTTTCCAAAAAGAGTGCAATAGATTTTTGTTAGCATGCAAGAGACACAAAAATAGAGAGCAAAACTTTAAATCTGTAAAATGCCAAAGTGGTCAAACAAATACTCATGCATCCACTTCCTAGTGCCTCTGACTCTGGAACCCGGTACCTTCTGCAGTAAAGCAGTCTTGTTTTGGTTAAAAAGAGAAAATTGGTCTTTTGATCATGAAGGATTAGTTTCATCCCTTTTCCCCTTCAGCAGATATTTAAAACCCAAAGATGCATTTAAAAGAGACCCACATTAACTGACCCACTGGCTGAACCCCTTATTGATTTTTTTTCGGAGGACTGCTCCCAGTCCTGAGTGACCACGCTTGAGGAGAACAAACCCCTGAAGTAAATGCTTATAAAGGTCACTGGTTCAATTACTGGCTTCTCTGGTTCACCCAGGACTCCTCTTAAGATGAACCCTTTTCTTTCCTTTTCCTCATTAAAGTGGGCCTTAATGTAAAATGGGAACATTTACTTACACATGCCACCAATTACTGCTAAGAGGAAACTGGCTTTGGAGAAGTGTGTGAGCTGGACTCCCTGCTTGATGGGTCAGCATGGGGGCACTGAAGGAGTTCACTGACTGAAACCAGTAACAGAAAGTGGAATTTATTGATGGTTTCTGATTGGGTTGCTTTCATTTGCAGTAAAATGGCTCTGTTCAAATGGGATTATTTAGATGCTGGAAACTGTTGGAACACCAGTCACAGCTTTCATTGAAACAGACACTGAAAATGAAAAAAAATAAAATAAAAAATCAAGAAAACAAGAAACCCCAAACAAGTGAGACTGTTTTTGAGTCTCACTCAAAAACGAATTGGAGTATTTTGGGTTGGTCGTTATTACAATTAAGGTCTCTTAGTTATCTCCTTGTTAGGATCCTGGTTTGTTTTGTTTATTTCTTTCTGGATTAATCCTTCTGCGTTCCTTAGATTTCTTTGATTAGATCAGTCTTCTTTCTGTTTTACTTTAGTTCAGTCCTATTTAGTTTTCCGAGTTATGTTTATTTATTTTTTTGTTTGTAGATATTTCTTGTTACTCCAGTTTAACTATTGTTCTTAAGTTTAAGTATTCTTTTGTGTTAGATTATTTTCCTTGTAGACTCCCCACTCGCTCCCTGTGCCACGTTCTCTCTTCTCCTCTCACACCTGCAACATGTTAGCTTCTTCTTCTTGGGTTTAATGGTGGGCGACATGTAACATCGCCATCTACTATCCTGAAGTGTGGGTCAGAGTATATTTCTTTTCTACCTAAACTAAATTCTTATATTTGACCCTGTTTCTTCTTTTTTATTAACTGCTTTATTTGTCTTGTCATGTTTTGCAGCCCGTTAGCTCATCCGCCCAGGGTTTTTATTCCACCATCGACCCTCACAGTATTTACACCCTTCTGCTGCTCACACTGGTCCTTCCTGTTAAATCCCATCACTTCTGTTTTTTTTTTTATTTGTTCAGCTCTGGTTCCCAGTGATTTTTGTATGTTTTTTTTCATAGTTTTTTATAAAACATTCATCAACTCTCCGCTTCTGCCACTCCTGAATTTGAGATCGACTTTAAAACCACATCATGACCTTATTCTAGTTAGATATTACTTATCCAGTTGCACCTATCAGGGAGATTATAGCACAGTTCTGGCTGGACACCTGGTCACTGAGCTGGCATTCTTTATTTAAACAGGTTTGTTATGGTCGGGTCTTTGCGAAGCCCATTAAACGAGCTTAATGTTATCCTGCTTTATCCATTCCAAAGCCAATTTTGTTGTGTGTTTCAACCCAATTGTTCTCGTTTATTATGCCAGCCGCTTTGAGCGGTGCTGCAGTACAGAGAGCAATGAAACAGACCTTTAACACGACGCTATCACCACTTTACCTACCAGCTCATACAGTGTTTGTAGGTTTGTAAGCATTACCTTTTTTCATTTAAACACATTTGTCTCTGGTGACAAATAGCTAAACATTTTGTTTCATCTGAAAAAAGCTTAATACCCAGTTAAACTCTTCTACAAATGACATTTTGTTTCTCAATGTGAAACCCCTACAAAATACAGGAAATTCAACATGGAGGAAAACAGGGAATGGAAAATAGGCAAACGCAAACAAAGAGATCCAGGGAGGAAGGAAGGAAACTGACTGGCTTATACTGGGAAAGAGAGTAAACCACTTGTGACTAACCGATTTTAGTGTGGGTCTATGTGCTTTCTTCAGTCCTCATGTGTAAAATAACTTTGTTAATTCGAGAAATGTACAGTAAATACATACCTGTGCTCCTAATTCTTCTTCATAGATTTCATTTAAATTGTTAGGTTGATTGCACACTGGAAACTGGAGACAATAAATAATAAAAAGCAATAAATTAACATGATGACTTTATAAACGTATGACTGGAGCTGTAAGCATTGAGTTGTAGTTTAAAATTTTATGTACATGTAAGCAAGAAAAAAGTTGTTGTTTTTTTTTCATGTCTAAAATGTCCTTTGGCAAAATACTTAATTTAACAATAAAAACAGAAAGCAAAACTCAGTAAGGCGTCAGAGTTAAACCACTTATATTACAGGCAATACACAACAATCAGCATCTAAAGGCTCAACACGTTTCAATATAAAGTCATTTATCAGTCCAACATACACATTACTTACACAGGAATAAGATGCCTCTTCATTTCATGTGTAAATCAGGCAATCTAAATGCAGTGAGGACCGAATGAGACGGCACGTCTGTTGTACTTTTGGTAGCAGATTTTATACACGAGGTCTCATCACTTTTATTCAGCTTTCCTTTTTACAGTCAGCATTAGCTACTCTGCTTTCCACAAAGCAATAACTGCAAAAGCACAAGCAATTTCTAGTTAGCATGCACGCTCATCAATGTGAGCAATTCGTTAAACAGACAGATACTCTGTGTTAAAGGAGGAGTCATGCTTTAAGAGTTAAGGGTTCTTTACACGATATCCATGTAAAAGATGTTGCATGAGTTAAAATGTCAGATCAAGTCACCTCTTTCAAAAAATACCACAAATCCTACTTTTGGCAAACACTGTCAAAAACCGTTTTAGCATTTAAAAACCTTCACTTTCTGATTTTTTCTGCTTGAACGTCAGTGGGCCATTCTTTCTTTGTAGGCCAAGAAATGTACGTCACCAGAAAAACTGAGACTCAGTAGAGCGGGAACACTGACTAAATAAAGAAAAGCTCCATGTAATGGGAAACCTTGTTCCTGTGATCACTGCAATGCATGTAAACATTCAGGAGAATGTTCAGTTATGTCCAGAGATGCACCGATCACAGATTTGTGTAAAACCCTGACCTGCTGATACCCAAATTTAACTGCTATGGATTGCTTCTTAAAAACTATAAACAACAAAAAGTGTTTGTTTTTTTTTATTTGATGCATCAATTGAAGATGCAACTGGCTTAATAGATCAAAATAAAAATAGTGATGTTGTCTAAAATTGCTCAGAGTTACAGAACTCTCTGACTCTTCATCGCTGAAATTTACTAATGCAACAAAATCTTAATACAGAATAAAACAATCCAACTCTTTCTGCGTCCGCCTCACAAAAAGCTCTGATTTGACCTGCTCCATGATCCTCCCATCACTTCACTGAGGTCATAGAGTGACGTATGTGGTTCCAGTCCAAGCTGTACAGTCCAAATGATGCTCTGCTGGTGCTAACAGGTCCAAAATGTGCCAATATCAAAGACAGGCTGTCCATGTTTTTATGTTGTTTACACCAAAATCTGACCTTACAATCTAAGTATCAGAGGTGAAATCGAGACTTCACCTGTTTTTTTCCTGTAACTGTCCAATTTTGGTGAGCCTGTGTAAATGTTAGCCTCTGTTCCCTGTTCTTAGCTGACAGAAGTGGCATTTAATGTGGCCTTTTTATGCTGTAGCTCATCTGGCTCAAGATTTAATGTGTTGTACATTCAGAGATACGATAATTACAAGTGGACTTTTGAGCTATTGTTGCCTTTCTATCATCTTGAACCAGAATGAAGATTCTCCTGCGACCTCGAATGTAAGCCAGGCATGTTTGTCCAAACCTCTACCGCTCACTGGATTTTTTCTCTTTTGCAGACCCTTTACTGTAAACATACAACAATCCACCCACGTTCAAAGGGATTAAATTCCCTTTTTTCCACATTATGGTTTTGTCTTCATCAGTTCATCTTAAGTGTTTCTGGATTGTTATTAACCAATAACATTAAATATTGCAATAAACATGGAAAATTAGCCCAACAGCTAGAGAGGAAATTTTAGATAAAACAGAAAAGATCACACAATCAGTTTATCAGTATTTCAGTTATTTAAAACAAAAAAAAAAAACGTAATCAATAAATAATGATACTGGCTGATATGAAAAGCTTATATTGTTTTAAGTTTTTCAGCCATATCGTCCAGCCCTACTCCGGATGTGATTTACTGATTCACTGTTGCCATTAATAATGCAATTGAACAGGTGTGCCTAATAAAGTGGCCAATGTGTGGATATTAAAACCAACCAAAAATTAAATGGTGAACATTTGAAGCATTTTCTGGTGATGTTTGCCACAATTTACAGAGTTAACATTACTTACTAAGAACGTAAAAAAAAAAAAATTAACTTCTTTTCAGTAATATGTTCATTTTCCTGTTAAATGTTAAAGTGTCACCTCCTTCTTAAAAGCAACAACCTGAAGAAACAGGATTGTTGCATTTACAGACAGCAATTTATTCCTAGAAGATTTGTTCACATTTTGTGCTTCATTTCCTTTTAAACTCTTTTTTTCTGGTACTGAAAGCAGCAAACTTCCTCCATCGGAAAGAGCTTCCACACCCAAGAGTGATGCTCGACCCGTTACCTTATGTTTGGGGTCAATTGCCAAGTAAAAAATGGTCCAATTCCATTCACCAGCCAATTTCTTGATGTTTTTTTTTTTCTGCCTGGACTTCTTCTAGTTAGAAAACTCTACTCAGTTTGCTATCCATCTGACAACAACATTGAAACCGTCGCCACAGCTGCTCAATACAGGTGTAATGTCCATTCCATCCAGCTTTACTGGACAACAAATCCAGCTTTAGTGAGTTTGCTCTGATGTGCAGCACATATTAGCTCTAATTTGCTGCCCTCGATCGCTAAACCTACACAAAGTGCCTGAATCATTTCTAAATAGCTTGTGCAATGGTCTTCTTATGCACAGAATTTCTCAGCCTCCTTGTTCCCTTGATGCCAGTTCTCATTTGTTCTGCTGCAATACCAATGAAATAGTTGTTTATAAGTCATAGTTTAAATGAAGCACTCGGAGGCAGTGCTGCTGTTGGGTCACCGGAGTGTAATTACAAAGCGCAGTAGGGAATGTCTTACAACTTCAATACGCAGGTTAGAGACATTAGCATTCCAGTAAAACTGAGGAAATTGTCATTAAAAGTGTGCAACTAAATAAATCCAAGGGTCTCACTGTGAGCTGGTGTACAAAATTAAAAATGAGGCTGCATAAGAACAAAAGAAAGTAAAAGGATGTGTGTGCTGTTCATGTGACAGAAAGTGTAACAAACACTGAAAAACAATATCAGAAAAGCTAACATTAAAATTCTACTTATGATTTTTTTTTTTTTCAACTCGTAATGTTATGGAACAGGGGGCCGATTCAGATGGTGATCACTTTTCTAATTAAGCAACTTCCCACACACATATGGTACAAATACGTGTTATCTTTAATATTAACTAACAGAGTCAACATTCAGGGACTATATGGGAAAAAAGTCTAAGCTTCAAAGTTGAAAGGAAGATCTTAGGAAGTCGTCTCTCCTCAGCCTATAAGCCCTCTCAAGGAGACTGGTTCCAGAACCAGAGCCATGCGTCTGCAACCGAGGATCAGATCGCCAGAGCCCCTTCCCTCAGCCACCACCCATCACACACTGCGCCCGACCCCTTTGGCCCATCTCACAGGTGGTGGGCCCATGGGAGAGGGGACCCATGTCTCCTCTTCGGGCTGAGCCCGGCTGGGCTCCATGGGTAAAAGCCCGGCCACCAGGCGCTCGCCATCGTGCCCCCCCCCCCGCCAGGCCTGGCTCCAGAGTGGGGCCCCGGTGACCTGCGTCTGGGCGAGGGAACACCAAATCCAAAGTTCTCGACCATCAAAGGGGTCAGAGATTTTTTAAGTAAAAAAGAAAATTACATACATCTTCCTTCCACTTTACAACTTATCACATAATATTCCAGTAAAATATATTAGAGTTTATAGTTGTAATGTGATAAAATGTGAAAAATCTTAAGTACTAAACTTTTACAGAGGCATTTTATGAAATCCTCTTTTCAATGGTGCATGTCTGAGACACCTTACATGGAGGATATTCTAAACACCAAAACTTTCTCTTCTGAGTGTGGAGGAAAAATTTTTTCTACTTTAAGTTCCTGTATTGACTACAGAGAAGATGCCATTCATGCTGTCGCTTTTTTTCTAATTTTAAACTGGGTGGCGATAATATTTACCGTGTTAATTTTGGTTTTCTCTTAAAAAGTAATGCAGACTCAATTTGTTAGTGCGGATATGTGTGAGGACTAATAGCCAGCAGTCAGGAACTCGCTGTCGTGACTTCTTCTGCTGCTCTGTGTTGACATTACGACACACTTCTGAATGGTAACAAGCCTCCCAGCTTTGATATGGACACAAATACACATCTTTATAAACACATCATCAGACTGTGTGTGGCGTTCATCCCGACTGACAGGCAGGCAGACGACACACACTCTCTCCTTTCTGAAGGATTCGATGGCAGCAACCGCAGCTTAGCTTCACTGATGGGGAGACTGAAGCCCTCGTGCATTTTGATATTGTCTTAGCTCATCTTGCTTTCTCTTTGTTTACAGCATGAATCTTAAATATGCAAAATATCAGCTCCATGTGGTCTTACTGTTGCTTGTCTATAGGTTGATCTCATATGTCTGTCCCTGTAAGACCATTTCTCAGTAGAAAGAGTCGTTGTCCTATAAAGCTTTTGGTTGATGTTGATGTTCCTTTGAGCAATGCATTTAGCCTCTGTGTTTAAATGTGGCCAAATGCTTTGAATGCTATAAAAAAAATGCTCTACAAGTTTCTGCAAGTTTTCTAAAAAATATTTTTTTACATATTTGTTAAAATTGTCACTTTACTGTGGCAATACGATGTGACACACATAATATGTGAAAAGATGGAGATGATGTGATGTCTCACACCATCTCTATATTTTTCCAGTGCTCCCAGTGTTAACTGGAAACAACCAGTCGGAGACAGGAGGAGGGTCTTAGCGATGTCAATCACCATGCCATGTGGCTCAGTTCATCCTTCCTTCTTTTTTCCCCTTTTAATTTCTTCTACACTGCAGCTAGCACAGCCTGTCATGAAGGCTCAGGGTTGTTAGCATGGAGACCGATGACAGCGGATAAATAGTTTTCCAGAGAAGATGCCATTCAGGCTGTAGTGTAGCTTTATATACACTACTGCATATTCAGATATGCTGCAGTGTAAGAGTTGTTTCTCCGCCATTAGCACATTTAGTAGTGAGCACATGAGGATGATTGAGAGCGCTAAGACCCTCCTCCTGGCTCTGACTGGTTGTTTTTGGCCGAGAGCAGTGAATTTCTTCAGACGGCAATAGTAGCTCAGGGAGGGGGTAGAGGAGATTGATCTTTTCACAGATCATCTGTCTCATATAGTTTCACATGACAAACTTAACAAATATGTAAAATTAAATCAGATTTTTAATGAAAGTTATATACTGCACCTTTAACAGAATCATCTAGTAGATACCCACTTAATCTTTTCAGAGTTGGAGAGTCACCAATTCATCACTGGGCAACACAGACATAGTGGACAAACAACTATACGTAAACTCACATAAACACGAGACCATACATGCAAATATGCATGATCTTTGATAGTGGGACTACCCAAAAATAACCCATTCATGCACAGAGAGACCAGAAAGGTTGAAACTCAAAGTAGGAGCTTCTCTCTGATGATATGGTAAGCTCAGGATCTTTAAGGTTGGAAGTCACCATAATCTCTACAGTTTCTCTACCAGATGTAAGTTGGGACAAAACATTCATATCATTTACAGTCATGAGAAATATGTCGGTAAAATTAATACATTACTTTACACCTAAATCTGTCTTCAATGATTTTTAGATTAACTATTTGTCTTCTGATCAAAACAACACATCTACACAAATTTAATCACGTAAAGATTAAACTTTAAGTTCAATTACTTTACTTTTCTGATATTATTTATATTAATTTAGCGTATTTTTTTCTCCAATTTCTCCAATTTATTATTGAACTGCAATGAATTCCACAACTTATAAATCAATGTAAACATTTTTCTATCCCATTTCAGGGATTGCTGTAATAGATATATGTAATTTAAATGTCATTCTAAGTAATGATTACTGATTAATTTCTGTTTTACTTAAAAAAGTCTGAAATAAACTTACTGGAGTTGGAGTTATCTGGAAAAACTTTAGTCATTTGTTTTTTTCTGTTAAATTTATACATCTGAGATGTACCGTGTCAAAATTTGGAGTCAGAAAATTTTTATTTTTTTCAATATTTCATCAGCTGGGATCTCAAACGCTGAATCACTGATAGTGAGATTACACAAGTGGATATTAGTTTTATGTGTTTGTGATCATATGTGCGCACATCCTTTTGCTACCTGCCAGCAAAGCGTTACAGCTCAGTGACTGACTGATGGTGCTCTCTGATTGGACCCTGGTTGCCACGATGTGGGACATTAGCCTCATGACTGTTGACTAGCAAAAAAATAAACATATTTTCTAAGAAATATTTTATTTGGTCTTCCAAAAATATTAATTACATTGACTAAAAATAGTCATTTTCAGTTGTGAGGGTGTAGCGTTTTTATTCCCGTCACCCGTTGGCTTAATGATGGGATCAGCGCTTGCACCAATAAATGAGAAACAAACGAATCATTGCCTTTTCAGCACTTCTAGTCATCAAAAGTAACTTAATGTCCAAACTCAAGGAGCAATTCACCACATCCTGGCATCCAGTGGCGGAGGGGAAACATGACATCACTCACAATCCTCCTAATGACCCTATTCGCAGAAGAGATTAGTTGTAAATGAACTAATCACTTGTAAGTTGCACATTGCTACATCGGCGGGAAGAGAGGAAAAAATGGATGAATTAGGAAGCAGTTACAATGACAGAGGGGAACTAGCAGTTAGTTGTGCAGCGAGAGAGATTCAAAGTTGTGTTTACCCAACTGTTTTATGTTTTCTCCACATGTCTTTTCTGCCTCAGTGCAAAAACTTTCCACTGCTTTAATGAGTTCGGAGACTTCAGTGACGCAATCTGGGGTGAAGAGGTAACTTTTTAAACATTTCTGTTGCCAATTAATCATCAGTATGTTCCAACTAATGGCAGCTAGAAGTGAAATATTTCTTGGATGTATACCAAAATTTTTGCCATCACTGAATGAAAAACATGATTTGCCTTCCTTAAGTCCCAGATTCATGTTTTACAATCACTCTTAACATTTTTTTTTAAGAGCTAATTATGTAATTTTTTATTGCCACACTACTAAAGTAATATTTTCTGTAGCTCTAAGCCATGTTGGTTTTATTTCATCTTTTCAGTGTGTGTAAAAAAAAAGGTGTAATATGTTTTAATTGTATAGTTTTAAGTGTCGGAACATTATCTGGATTACCGCAGGTGAATGTGTTAAAAACACACACTGTCAGTATTTATTTACCAAAGCAAAGTCAAAATGGAAAAGCAAAGTTCACATTATGATTCAGTAGAACTAGATTTACAAGACAGAACTCCAGTGTTGTAGTGCTCGAGACCGGTCTTGGTCTCGAGACCATTTTTTGATGGTCTCGGACTCGACCGCATTTGGTCTCGGTCTTGTCTCGGTATCGGGCGCTGAGGACTCGGGATTTTATTTCAAGACCAGACAAGTCAACTGTGGAAATATCACTAAACTTACAGCAAACTGTCCAGTTTATTTGTTAATATCTTTCTTTTCACTGGATGCAAAACGCACCGATTAAAATCCAAGTAAAAACGTGACGTACCAATTACGTGTTTCTGTTACTCCCCCCTCCCCCTCCCCAGCTTTCACTCGCACGCGGCGCTCCAAGACATGCGCAGTGGTTTCCTCTGAGCAGAAAATGTCTGTCTAATACCAGTAATAGAATTTAGCTGCATAAATCATAATAAATCCGATGGCGACAGCTAATTCAGCAGCGCTTCGCTTTCACAGACGGTGGGGACTACGTCTAACTTTTTTCGTCACTTAGAAAAGAAGCTCAAAGAAAGGTAAGCTCCGTTGACGTGATGTTAGCAAAGCTAGCTG
>CAEGAE010046161.1:0-14964 GCA_903067095.1 Girardinus metallicus
TTGCTAAATTATTATATTTAGCTAAATATTATTGCTGAGGGGCACAAGCAGGCCTCCTGATGCACAGATTAAAAAAAAAAGAAAAAAACTCAAAAAGGGCACTCGGGGCATCAACGATAAAAGGGGCAGGGACTCAAGCCCCCTTCACTCCCCCCTCTACATGTGCCTGGGACCCGTTGTTCCTTGTAGAAGACGTCCTTTTTTTCTCGTGCGGCTCGAATGACGGCTTGCTTTTCTTGGTAGTTGAGGAACTTCATTATCAGGGCTCTCTGACGGGTATTGCTGTCCGCTCTCGGGCCCAATCTGTGAGCTCTTTCCAAGCTCACAGAGGGCTGCAGCGCTTCACTCCTCAATTCTTCGGGTATCCACTTCTCCAAAAAAGCACATAAGTCTGGATGCTCGGCACCTTCTGGCAAATTCACAAGCCTTAAGTTATTCAAGCGAGACCTTGTCTCCAAGTCCATGAGTTTGTCTTCCATCAATTTGTTTTTAGCCTGCAAGGTGCTCACGTTAGCTTGTAGGTTAGCCACCTCCCGCGATGGAAATACGGTCCTCTGCTTGTGACATATGTTCATTATAGTCTTTCATCTCCTGTTTCATATCTTGTAGTGTCACCATCAGACCACCAAGTTTCAAGGAAAACTCGCTTCTTAATGATTCCAGCGCAGCCAGGATTTGATCAGACTTACTATTTTCTGACTTTTTTGTTAGCTTTGCGAGCTTCTCCACGGAGGTTGTGGTCGAACAGCTTCGTTTGTTTGGATGCCTCACCTGTCTCTTTGTGTTGTTTAGTCGAGCTAGGCATTATACATCAAATTGTCCTTTTTTCGCATAAATCTTAAGTGAACAGCAGTTTTTTTTCCCTTATCAGAGCAGCAAACAGCAGGGCGAAGTTCGGTACGTCTTCTTACGTAGCTCCATAACCGGAAGTAGTTTATGATGTTTTCTTGTGTTTTTATGATATAAAGCACTCTGAACTGCCATGTTTTCTGTTTTCTAAAGGAACTGGGAGCTAGGTAGGTGGAAGCAAAGAGTCAGAATTGTAAACGTTTTTCAACGACATGCCATCTAGTGGCCTGGAATGACAACTGCAGTCGATTCTTGGTGATCTGGTCTAAAATGTGGAACATTTACCCATTAAAGATCCAAATATACAGGCAGTTTCCAAACAGCGGTCTCATGTAAACCTAGCATGAATACTCTGCTGCGTTTCTTTCACAGGAGACTTCAAATAATTAACTTGATTCAAGGAGCTTTTAAGTAGCAGAATGACAAAGACCAATTGGACATGTTAGCTCTGCTGTGCCTTTGATGGAGATGGAGGTTTGGGGGAAACAAGAGGCTCTCCTGTTTCCTGTACCATGAGGAGGGTAGATGGTAACACTAATCTAGACACACTTCCCCCTCCAGAGCTGGCACTTTGAAGAGCCCAGGCTGTGAGATTAGGATTTGGGACCTGCTTCCTGGGAGGGGGCTGTTATTGTTGCAAACCCACCCAAACATATACAGAATGTAGCAGAATGTAGCCTACTGTAAAGACTTAAAGAGAGACACAAAAAAGAGTTTAATTGATGATTGAATGTATTTGGTGTTTTAGAGTAAAATGAGATTAATTTAGTTTTATTCTGAGTCTGAAGACTTCAGCCTTAATCTAAGTTTAGAGATGCTTCAGAATCCCTCCCAGAGATTGGAGGGTTTGTTGACACGGATAGAAAGATGGCTGCATGCCTCTGTTCCAGGACAGATGACAGAGCAGGTCTTGACCTGGTGAGATCTTTGTCCAATCACCGCCGTGTGTTCTTGGGCAGTGGCTTCCTGCTGTGTTTCCTGTCAAAACGGGGCTTTCATAGCAGTAGTTATACTCTCTCTAATGTGAAATGCATGAGAGGAACTGGGATGCTGGGCAATATAAAGTCTTTTTATTGTGAGCAGATATAATAAACGTGAGCTCGTAGTGCAGCGTAGGAGAAAATGTGGCTCTTATTCTGATTTTGCAGGAGAACTACACACCTTGACGTTCTCCTGACGTCTCAGAACCCTGACGTCTCCAGACGAGGAGACGGGCTGGGATTTTTACCACGGAAAGAGAAGAGAAATTTCCACCAAAAATATCTGAAATTTTGAGATTAATCTCAGAAATTTTGTAGAAAAAAATAGACATTTCTGAAAATAAGAAAATTTCAAAAGGTGAAAAACTTTCGACTTTTGAAACTCAGAAATTAAGTTTAATCTCAAAGACAAATTTTTGGCGGAAATCTACACCTTGACAGAGTTTAGCTATAGGCTATTTTGAGCAAAACTAAGAACCTCCATTGGTGATTGGGATTTTTTTTTCTTGAATTAAACAATCTAAAAAAATTAATAAAAACTAAAAAAACTACCGTATTTTTCGAACTATAAGCTGCTACTTTTTTCCCACGTTTTGAATGACACGGCTTACATATATACATGTACGTTTCCAGGTTTTTAAAAAGACTTTGTAGATGTGGTTTATAGTCAGGAGCAGAAAATACAGTAGATCTGGAGTTTTACACATTGTGCTAAAAAATATTTAAGTAGCCGTTGACTCCTAATAATCAAAATACAAACCAAATGTAAATATACCACAGTTTAAACAGTTTCTTTCACTTTCAATGCTCACATTTTTGTATAACAATATCAAATGCCTTAGGGATGATTAAAATTGTTATCTATTTGTCAATTCTGGTAATAAATTATGCAGAGATTACGCTTGTTTTCTGCTCTGATTTCTTTAATTTGAAATAGTTGCACATTTTCTGCTTTAAAATGTCTCTACGGCCCCTGAGGAGTCCTGATGAAGCAGCTGCATAGATCGGGTCTGCTGGATAAGCCTCACGGGGCTGGCAGCACTCTGTACAGGAAGTGAGGAAAATTGTGTGTTTGTTTACAGTAAAGGTTGTGGTGTTTTCTGGAAAAAAAAAACCTTTGTGGACTACCGGATCCATTATAGCCACATGTAAACAGGAACGCTTAAAAGCTACAAAGTCGTTCAGAGAGCGTGTTTATCTGCTGGAATCGTGAAGAAATGAAATCCAGAGTAAACAAGATTAATGGACACACAGGTCATGAGATTGAGTTCAAAGACGTAAACTCTGACCTGCTGTTTTCTTTATTTCCATCCTTTGCCTGTTGCATGCTGTGAAGGTTCGCGTCTCTCAGGGCTTAAATGTAAATCTTCATTCATTTTACAAATCATCATCTCCCACCTAAAAAAAAACAAACAACAAAAATAGAAATCAGCGTCTCAGAATACCTGGATTTTATGGTTTTGCTGCCTTGGAGGGAAAGTTTGATCCTATGGAGCAACGAGGCGAAAGTTTGAGGCAAATGAATGATTCATGTTGGTGCATTACTGAGAGACGAAGAGAGAAGTAGTAAATTGAATATTAGTGCAGACTGTGTGCAGAGAGAATGGACAGTTAACCTTTAAACTGGTCTTACTGTGGCATTATATAATGCTTTGTGTATGCCATGAATCAGATTACTGTTCACATGTTTAGGCCCCCATTCCACTTCTACAAACAGAGCCGTCTTTGTCTGTGCCTGACATCGTGCTCTTATTAGGCTCATTTTGAAAATGTCTCAAAGGCAACGAGCAACTCAGTGAACCGTACAAAGCTGCAATCACAAGCATTAGAGCAACATTTAGATTTCAAACATTTTTCTATGCTAGCTTACCAAAACAAAGCGGTGTCATATGTCAGGCAGGCCTAATGAAGTAAAAACAATACAGTTCCAGTCACGTTGATTTGAATAGCACGTTGTCCAGGGCGGGTTGCAAATGAGATAAAAATAAAATAAACAAGCTGGATTTCTACGTCTGTGGAACTCAGCGAAGGTCTGAGAGGGAGATTTCCAAAAATCGGGGAAGTCTTTTGGATCTGCAGACTCCAACATAAACAGTTCCGACAACAGAATCTCAGTAACACTTACTGGGTGTATTATTATATCTTTTTTTCCAATTCCAAGGTGAACACTCACATTGCACCACCTCAAATGAAAGGAAGTCGTTTGGTTTGTCCATGAACAACCCAGGAATGTGTAGGATGCTAAACCTTGACTTTAAAGATTTCTGGACTTCTTTCCTTAAACATTGTAGAATTCAAGGTTAATAATTCAGTTATAAATACGCCAGAACTTCGTTTATGGATCCAAAAGCACGTAGTCATGGAGTAACTCGCCAAGGGACATTTAAACAAATATTAAAGGGGCAGTGTTATGTGTTTTCCAGGCATGTAGTGGCATTTTATAGCACAATCAAGTGACTGTGTTGCCCTCTGTTGTTATAAAAATGCTTCATATGTCAAATTATCTTTGGCATTTTTTTTTAAACTGAAAATTTTATTTTTTGTTTTTGCCAAAATCACTGTTGGTAAAAAAAAAATGACTCATGCCATTATTTTAGGAGGAGGTGACAATATGACTTAAAAGAAAGTTGACTTTGTAATGTACGCCTTGAAATTGTAATACCTTTAAAAACTCCTGTTCTTCCTGATACTCCGCCTTCAGGAAGTCTTGAGGGGAGGGAACGGTTTGTTTTTGATGATGGAACAACATTATAACATGATGTAAAGCTAGAACAAAGGTCACTTTTTCATAATACTGGTCCTTTAATGGTAGTGTGTGTGTCAATATGAGATTGCCCAGAATGTGAGCCAGAGTGAAAATAGCCAGGATATTTGAAAGTTAGCTCCAAATTATCATTTTGAAAATTTAGTGAAGTTATTTGGGTGATCACCAGGACTACACCTAGTAGCTTCCTATCCAAACAATTATCTTTAGAAGTTGAAAAAAAATCTAAAACAAATTCTAAAAGTGCTGATGATGTGGTTGTTGATCTGCTGACCTCTCTGTCTGTGGTACCGATAGCCACACTTCATCAATATTTCAGGAGATCCGTTGTTTCATATTCTCTGTTACGGAGGAAATGGAACTCTGGAAAGTCCCACAGCCATGACCCTGTAGTTCAGCCTGATATTTCCTGCAGCTGACCTGTGAGATTTTTTGACGCTAAAGACTGGAATGTGCGTTAGCCTGAGATAAAGAGGGAATTAATTACCTTGGAAAGACATACACACTCAGATAACAAAATGTCAGCTCAGCCTATTTGTGAGAGGCTACATATAAAGCAGAAACAAATTGTCCTTACTGTTCAGTTAAGGAATCTTGAGGGGGAAGCAGTGCAGCACCAACACTGTTTATAGTGGGGATGGTGTGCTGTTGACCTCGACTCTGGACGTTGTGGGACGGTGGGCAGAATACTTCGAAGACCTCCTCAATCCCACCAACATGCCTTCCATTGAGGAAGCTGAGCCTGGGGACTCTGGGTCGGGCTCTCCAATCTCTGGGGACGAGGTCCCCAGAGGTTAAAAGCTCCTCGGTGGCAGGGCCCTGGGGGTGGGTGAGATTCGCCCGGAGTTCCTTAAAGCTCTGGATGTTGTAGGGTCATGTTGGCTGACACGACTCTGTAGTTCCCCTGGATTGGCAGACTGGGGTTGTGGTCCCCCTATTTAAAAAGGGTGTGCTCCAATTACAGGGGGATCACACTCTTAAGCCTCCCTATCAAGGTCTATTCAGGGGTTCTGGAGAGGGGGGTGCGTCGGTAAGTCAAACCTCAGATTCAGGAAGAGTAGTGTGGTCTTTGTCCTGGACGTGGAACACTGGACCAACTCTACACTGTCCGCAGGGTCCTGGAGGGTGCATGGGAGTTCACCCAACCGGTCTACATGTGTTTTGTGCACTTGGAGAAGGCGTTCGACAGTGTCCCACGGGGACCCCCAGGGGGGTTCTCCGGGAGTATGGGGTACCGGACCCTTCTATAGGGCTGCCAGGTCCCTGTAGGACCGGTGTCAGAGTCTGGTCCACATTGCCGGCAGTAAGTCGAGCTCGTTTCCGGTGAGAGTTGGACTCCGCCAGGCCTGCCCTTTGTCACCGATTCTGTTCATTGCTTTCATGGACAGAATTTCTAGGCGCAACCGAGGTGTTGAGGGGATCCATTTCGGTGGCCTTAGGATCACATCTCTGCTTTTTGCGGATGATGTGGTCCTGCTGGCTTCATCAGGTCGTGATCTGCAGCTGTCATTGGATCGGTTCGCAGCCGAGTGTGAAGCGGCCGGGATGGGGATCAGTGCCTCCAAGTCCGAGGCCATGGTCTTGAGCCAGAAAAGGGTAAAGTGTCTTCTCCGGGTCGGGATTGGAGGGGGGAGGGGGGTGTCCTGCCCCAAGTGGAGGAGTTTAAGTATTTTAGGATCTTGTTCCTGAATGAGGGAAGAAGGGAGCGGGAGATCGACAGGTGGATTGGCGCAGCGTCTACCGTGAAGCGGGCACTGTACCAGTCCATCATGGTGAAGAGAGAGCTGAGTCAAAAAGCGAAGCTCTCGATTTACGGGTTGATCTACGTTCCTAACTTCATCTATGGTCATGAGCTTTGGGTCATGACCGAAAGAACGAGATCGCGGATACAAGCGGCCGAAATGGGTTTTCTCCGTAGGGTGTCTGGGCTCTGCCTTAGAGATAGGGTGAGAAGCTCGGTCAATAGCTGAGCGTCCCAACCCTTTGTAAGAAGTAAAGTGTTCAACTAGGGGCTAGTTTCTATCAGACCATGTTATTTTTTTTGCAGGAATTAGTGGAAAGAAAACAAAAATACATGCAGTGTAACCACTAGCTGCCTACAAGCTAGGTTAGCATGGTAATTATGCTAATTTAACGGCAAATCAGACAGTCACTTTCTGATAGTTTCTGGGCTCTTACTGTTTATAAAACTTTACAGTGAACAGGTCGGTGTTACCTCCACACAAATTATTGTGTCTTTAAGTGAAGGATTAACGAAATGACAGGGGAACAAAGTATCAGGAAAGGTCAAAGAAGAAGGAGGAGGACGCATAGAGATGTGACTGCGACTGGTGTAGCGGAATATAATAGAACTTCTGGCAGCAATGCTGAATGCTAACAGCAGCTTATTATGGCTATAATTATTCCCCCGTGGGCACGCACACTTCGTGTAGCTGTTTTTAATATTCAGGTTTTGACCAGCTACAGTTTGTATTCTGTACATATGCTGAGGATGAGCCACAGACTTCTTCCCACTCAGAGTTTAAGTTCATTTAGTTAGCACAGAGACATACGGCAGCTCTGCTGCGACAGAACAGAATATCAAACACATCAGAGCAGAAACGTCCACACACAAAGTGAACTCTGAGTAACTTCCATATTCAAAAGTAGAATACACGTCAGCAGTATGTAACCTTCTTAATCCAAAGAACAATTTTTGTCCTCTTCCCAGCTAAATAAATATCATTTACAATTGTAAATGTTAAATTATCTTTTGAAAACACACAATTTATTATTTTGCATAAACACCCAACACAGAAAAATGTGCTTGGTATTTTAAAGTTTGATCTTTGAGCAAGTGTTCCTGCATTGTTAGGCTATTTCCAGGAAACTTGTCATTGTTTGAATACCCACCATTTTATCTATTTTAGGTTTAAAGTAGTAAATACTGCAGTTTTCATCTTTTTTGCCAAAAGCGATGGAAACATTTTTTTCTACAGGATGTACTTGTGGAAAATTATATATCTACATACTCACATATATAACAGAAAAACTTCTAATACCTGCATTTTTATTACATCTAGATTCATTTGTTATTAAGACCCATGGTAGAATTGTCAACTCATTGGATAAAAACAAGTCGCTTTGGAAACTAAAACCATTCACACTGAAGTCTCATTGTAGTTGCTTTTAATTAGTAGTGTAAATGCAAAAAATATCAAATTTTAGCAATAACAAAAAAAATCATAATTGAGACCTGCTGTGTGAACGTAAAAAAAGCCACTTTTCTAAACATTTATTCTAAACATTTAAACTTTAGCTTTAAACATCCAAGATGAAGTTTGTGGCCTGGCATTGTGACCTTAGAGGCCGTTTAAAGAAACAGAGTAAGGAGGAAATTACACAATCATAAAATTCCATTACATTTTCCACTGATATTGAAAAGTGCAGGTCAGTCGACAAAAGACAATCCATGTGGAATGTAGCAGAGCCGTCCGTCCGCACGGACACAAATGAAGGCCATCACCATTGTATTTAAAACTTTCCTGACCTATTACGACACTTTTAACAAATCATGCTCGCCTCCTTGCACTCTGCAGGAATGTGTTCCCATTTTTAAAGTCGATGATGTCCTCTGTGCTTCCATTATCTCCGCCCGGCGCATTATCTTGTAAACACCCAGCCCCTGCAGGACGGGTGACGTCATCACCCCCACTCAACCCCCACTCACCCACCTGTCCACCCGCTCCGTTTAGACTTGAGTCAAAGCCGCTCGTCGTAATTACCACTTTGCTCAAGTCATTTCACAGCGGAGAGGAACGACCCCTGCAGACAGTAAACAAACAAGCTGATCGCCATCTTCTCTGCCAACGGCGAGCAGCAATTACTAGCTTTTTTTCTCCCTTTCACACATATAATTCAAGTACTTCAAATGCACATAGATTAATTAATACATGTGTTTATTAAAGTTCCTCTAGTGAAGTTTATTTGTATAGGACATTTCAGTGACAAGATGGTTCAAAGTGCTTTACACCAGAAAATCATCATAGAGTCGCCCAATTATGAAACAAGCAAAACATTAAATTTAGTCAAATACTGTCATCAAAATCATCAGGAAATACACGTCAAATATATTGATCAGTAGCTGCATTTCCATTACTAATGTGCGCAAAACTTTGTCTATGTTCGGCTAATGTCGAAAAAACACAATTTTGTAATTGCGGTGTTTCCTCTAAATAAGAAATGCAATTAAAACCACATGTGAATAAGTCTGTTCACGCAAAAAGTAATTGAAATCTTGCTGTGTCATCATCCTACTACTTCCTGTCATCTTCTTTGTGGTTTGCGCTAGTAAATGGAAATGGACTGAACTTATATAAATGGACTGAACTTATATAAATGGACTGAACCTATATAGAGCTTTATCCGATCATTTTTGACCACTCAAAGCGCTTTACACTAGAGTCACATTCACCCATTCGCTCTCACATTCATACACCGATACGCAGATCAGTAGGCAATTTGGGGTTAAGTGCCTTGCCCAAGGGCACATCGACTTGGGGCAGGAGGAAGCTGGAATTGAACCTACAACCTTCCGATCACAAGACAACTACTCTTCCCACAATCACCCCTAGTGGCAACGTCTGGTTGTTGATTGTGTCATTTGGCAAAATATTTACATCACAGTTTAGCGAAATAAACTGTGATGTAGATACAGCCTAATAAAAGCACTTTATCCTAGCAGTAAAACTTTTTATCAAAACACAAAACTATTTTTTACCCAAAATTTAGGTGTTTCTATTCGGCAAAATTATTTCCAAAGTGTCAAATTGCACAATTATAAGGTAAATGGAAACTAGGGCTGTAACGATTACTAGAATGACTCGAGGAATCGCTACAGCCGTTAAATTTCCTTGAGGGAAATTATCTGCCTCGAAGCTTTGTTAAATGATCCATCATTGGTATTTTAATATTATTAAATTTGATTTATTTTACAACGCACCGTGTTCCAGCCAGGTGATTATTTATGTTGCATAACGCTCTCACTTCTGCCTCTGAGTTGTTGACAAAAGTGTTAGCATCATAACGTGCCATTTTCAAGTTATGATGCTAACTTTAGCATAATCAATGGACTATATCACTGATTTTTGATAATGTCCAGTTTTTATCATTTTTGGGGGACCAATAAGAATCCTTAAATTAACTGGCGTGATGCCTGGAGTACGAACCAGAAAAGAAGTTTCATATCATCCCTGTCGTAACAGAAGGCTGGCGGAGCGCATGGTGACGGAACACAGCTGGTGGATGAGTTCCCCTGCGTGACAAAGGAACCAAATCCAGTCGCCTTCATTTGAAGGAACTCTGTGTTTCAGCTGTTTCGTAGTTTTCCAGAAGTTTGATTCAGATTTATGGTGCATAGAAACTGAATTCTGCCCCTATCGGTAATCTGTTAGTATTAATCTACCAGTGATTGTTTTTTTTAAGCATTTAAGAAAATTGTTGAAGAACTCTTGAAACGGACGGCTAAAGATGAAGAAACAGAGAGAAGGTGGACCGTGCCGATGGGAATGAAGCCCCCTGTCAGCAGAACAATGAGAGCATTGAAAACATACAACAATATGAGCCAGCTGCCTGCTGAAAAACAAAGCTTTGCGCTGAGCAGAAAACCTCCACATGAGCTACTGCAACGTGTTTGTTTCCACAAACGATGAGGGAAGAATTAAACCCGGATAGCAATCACCCACGAGCGCAAACAACAGAGTCGTTTTCAGGAATCTTCTGGCTCAGTTCCTGCCGGATGGCAGATAAAGGCCAAACACCCACAAATCACAACAGGGACAGAAAGTAACCAATCAAATCACGGCTTGTGCAGTTTTTCCCTAAAATATCGACTGTCTAAAAGCAAAAGTGTTGATACATTATAAACTTCAGTTCGGCTAGGGCCAAACAAATTTGGGTTGTCCCTGTTGTGGAACGCTCTGCCACGCGTGTGCCGTCACCTCTCGCTCTCTCATTGTTTCAGCTTTGCTTTCCTTGGCTGCCGCGCCAAAACGTGGGCACTGCTGCCTTTTGGCATGCGATGTCAGAGAGCACCTGCTGTTTTACGCACCGACGCGGTGGGTTCGCGACCTCCGCTCTGACTCTGACGTGGATGCGTCTGGGCGGGTGTAAAAACGCAGAATATTGCAACTCCCAGATGCAAACTACCAGGACCAGACCGCCCCGGTAATCACAGGAAGCTGGTAGCAGGAGCGCTTTGATTCCAACAGGAAACGCCCTCCATTGTTTTGTTTTTCTTTATGGCGGTTAACTCCCACTCACAGGCCGGCCTCACATTAAAAAGCCATTTTGCAGAGTTCTTCTGAGTTTTAGGGGGTGGGGGCAGCTCAACACGTTCCCCCCATGCCCTGTGTACTCCGTTGGGTATTTTTGGACTTGTGACACAATTTTGAAACTTTTTTGAACAGTCAGAGATCTTGTATCATATAAAATAAATTAATCTGATAGAGAAATTGTCAAAACGATAAGTATACCTAGGGTCAATCAGTCAATTTAAAATACAGATATTTAACAAACAGTATTATTGAAATTACAGACACTGTAAAACAACTCGACAATCTGAGGACCACACATGGTAAATCAAGGTTCTGGATTTGGACTGGATTTTAAAAGGAGTGTGTGTTATGCAAGTCGACGTTTTTTGACTTTACATAATGCTATATCATCATGTCAGAGGTTTTTAAAGAGACAGAGGCCAGTTTTAAGGCTACATTACATCTATAATGCGATATCGAATTTCTTTCAGGTCATTTGTGGTATGTGCAGTATTTTCATAACAACTGAAAATCACATAAGTTGAGTTTCCATTACAAAAGTGCACAAAACTTTGTCGATATTCCGCTAAAATTGAAAAAACACAATTTCGCAATTGCTGTGTTTCCGTTAAGAAGTGCAGTTAAAATCCCACGTCAATAAGTTTGTTTATGCAATAAGTCATTACAAACAAACTGCTTCATCATCCTCCTACCACTTCCTGCTGTTTTCTTCTTCATAACATCCGACTGTTGATCATGTGACTCCTGTGATGCAAAAAAAAGTGTTTAAATTGAAGTTTTGTAAAATGCACTATAAACCACTTAGCGCAAAAGCTTTATATTAACTTTTTTTTTTTAATTGCTGTTTCCATTCAGCAAATTTATTTTCGAAATGTCATATTGCACAATTTCAGGGTTAATGGAAACACAGCTATCATTGATTGTGCTATGAAACAGCAAATAATGGTAAATAAATGATACTTCAGTTCTCATAACTGGCTTAAATTCAGACGGTTAAGGTCCAGGACTCCAGTGTAATTAATAATATAGATATAATCAAAAGTTTCCCTTACAACTAAACATATTAAAAATCACTTCAAGTCATTTCAGCACAAAGAAAAAAGTAAGTTACCTCTGACGTCTTATTTTGTTGGTGATAGCTATCATTACAAAGACGGCTCCTGTCTGTCAAAATAAAAGCATGTCTGTTTAATTACTATCTTCCTGCTAATTTATGTTTATTCTGTGGTGGAAAAAAATAATTTTAGGCAACAAGTAGCTGCCTCTTTCAGCAACCACTTCCATTTCATGGATGCAGTTAACTGTCAAAACCAGATATTAGGACCATTTTGCAGTTTTAAAATCATCACTAGAGAAACTGCAGGGTTAGAGTCAGAATGAACAGATCATTTAAGTGTTTTTAACTTTTATTTAATTTAAATAGCATGCATTTTAGTGTGGAAGAGGAAGTGTACTTCCACCAACATTTTTTTCAGTACAAATGCATTTCTATTTCCTTTGATCCCTAGTCATTTGATTGCTTTCCGTTTGCAACAGAACAGCGCCACCAAGCCAACAAAGACTAGCTTCGTTTGCTTGAACACACCCCTCAAAAAGCAAAACAAAAACAGGGACCCCGGTAGCTTTAATTCATTAAATTCAAAAGGTTTTCTATGCAGGCAAAGATTCCAACACAACAAAATCTCCTTCACGTCACATTTTTGGAAAACCTCGGCACCAGGAGTAAGTGGGCGAGTTTTCTTCACAAAAATAAGAGAAATGCAAATCCACGGCCGCCTCCAGATGACTGGAGACGTAATCAGGAAGGAGATATCATTTTCCACAATGTGACCATATAAAGATCAGTTCCTGGTATGACGGAGGCACCAAAACCATTTAACATTCAAAGTAACTGAAATTGTTTTTCTTCCTCATTCTGACGCTCGGTTTGAAAAACATCTGATTTTCATTTCTAAGTTCATTTTTACTTATTATTACTTTTGTCTGTTTAAAGTTGTTTTATTGACCATTGTCACCTTTCATTCATTAACAGAGGCGAAGCAGCAATTCTCTGTCCACATGTGACTTTTAGCGCCTTGAGAACAGATATTTTCCAGTTTGAAAAGTCAAAAAAAAAAAAATTTACTAGAAAAAAAAGTATCAGAAATGCAGAGATTAATCTCATGAGTTTTCTAGAAAAAACTTGGAAGTTTCTGAGTTTCAAAAGTTGAAAATAAAAAAATAAAAAATCCACATTTTTTGACAGAATTTCAGTTTTCTTCTAGCAAATTTGCGTCTTTTTAAACCCCGGAAGTTTCCATGTTTTTTCAAAAATCAAAATTTCAGAGATTTTTGGCAGAAATGTGCTCTTCCTTTTTCTTCTGTCTGGACATGTATTTACGGAAATAAAAATGGCTAAACAATAACAATATCGGTTTACATTTACTAATAAAGCTCAGGACAATTTTAATGCACCATCTTAAACCAAATATGACAGGAACACCCAAATTTTCCCAAATATTTCCCCTCTAATCAGTAGGAAAACATCTGCAGGGTCTTGGAGAAGGGATTAAGCAGGTCGTGTGATAGTTTTGTCTAAAGAAGTTTTAGTTCCTAATCTCCTGAAGGCTGCAGAGCGTCTGGTCTCTGGTGCAGGAAAACACGGCGTATAGGGGTGAAACAGGAGGTCTTGTTTTGACACCGTGGGATAGCTCACTTTGTTCTCACTTATCTCCCTTCTGAAGCTAACCCCTACATGCTGCTGCCATGTGATGTCTGGGTGGGAGACAGCAGACAATGAAAACACTTTGCTCCTTTTAAAAAGATTGAACACGCTTCTAAAAGCTACGCTGCTGAGCTGTTTGAATTACTCTGACAGTCAATCAAAAGTGTCTCCAAAGAACAAGAAATGATTCGTACATTCTGAAGTCTGAGGAAAGAAATGAAATCCGGCTTGCGGGAGATTTGTAAAGGTACTATGTGATGAGTACAGTACCGAATGTTTTCCAGGCACATCATGTCATTTTATAGCAACAATCAAGTAGCTTCAGTTATTATAAAAATAAAATACATTAAAAGTGGCTTACAAGAAATTTGACATTGTAATTTAACACCTTGAAATTGGGCCTATGTCTCTTTAAGAAACTCCTGCTTTTCCTGAAACTCCACTTTCAGTAAGTCATCACAACATGGCTCCTCTAACAACATTTTTACCAGTTTCACTGAGAAGTAGCTCCTATAATGAGCTCAGCAGATGTGCAGATCCATCAGGTGTTTGCTAATTGTTGCCAGCTAGTCTGAAGGAGCTGAAAGTGCTGCTCTGTGAGGCAGAACCTTGTAAACTGCAGCTCAGAGGAGGAGCTTCATCCTCGAAGGCAGAGCTAGGTCCATCTAGGCATTTTGTGTGGCTGAATGGTTGCCCTGGGAGATTAAAGGATTTCTCAAACATACATGAAATACTCAAAGCAACACTCCAGGTATGTTTTTTATGAGGGAATAACATTACAACATGATGTAAAGCTCAAAAATGTCAACTTTATACAATAATGCCCTTTGAAAAGCAAAGTATCATTTGAAGGTCTTTGAATGAAAGTCTTGGTTTGTGTGAGCTCTACGTAACGTTTCATGTGTCTTCCTCTGAGGAGCATTAGCAGAAAACTAATGACCTGCTTGATCCTAAAGCAATACCTGTTCATCCATGCAGTTTGTATTTCATACAGTGCAATACAGTGGTGATGTGTTGCTTCAACAGTGAAATTTTACAACCTTACACATTACTACTGCAGTCCTCATGTCTGACTGTATATTGCAAAGGTTCTCTCTTCCATTTTCTGGGCTTCGTAGTCTACCTGGGTGTTTTATTTCGCCCGTGTGATTTCTTTTTTTTTTTTTAAACAGAGATCAAGATTGTATTTCAGCCTGAGGCTTTAGAGCAGCCATACATCTTGGGAGAGCAAGACTTGGCTCCAAGGGGGGGGGGGGGGGGGGTGGAACAAGGGAACCAGCCACGCCTTCCCCTTCTAACCCTATTAAAAGGAGGAAAAGGGGGAGAAACCCTTCCAAACAGGAAAAGAAAGGG
>CAEGAE010046169.1:0-20331 GCA_903067095.1 Girardinus metallicus
TATATATAAAACATCTATTTGCAGTATGTAGTGCCTTATACACTACATACTGTTATATATAACATCTTTTTGCAGTATGTAGTGCCTTATAAAAGTATACACATCTCTACCAGCTTTACCTATTAAGAGGGAGAAATGTTTTCCCATTCTAACTCCCAAAATAGCTCAAGCTTATTCAGAATAGATCTAGAGGGAATAAGTCACATTGGTTGAAAAGTTTAAAAATTGCCTCAGATTCTCAACCAAACTCTTCAAGAATCGTCATGCATTTATCTCCATCAACTCTGGCCAGAGTACCTAGCCATGCTGAAGAAAATGATTCCCACAGCATGCTGCTTCCACCACCATGCTTCACTGTAGGGATGGAGGGTTCAGAATGATGAACCCTCCAGGGTTAAGATCTAGACATACTTATCCATGTCCTTGAGCTGCTTGGAACTTGCAGAGAGCTTGACCATGAAAAGTTTGGGGTTTTAACCTGATAAAGTGAAAACGGTCAACTGAAAATAAAAACACAAAGCTAAAAAAAGAATATCGCTACTGTCTCTGAAATTCCACAGACATGCACATCACAAATCCCATGAAAACCATCATACATTCTCTACTTAGTACCGGATTACAGCAGAAGATGTTTCCTCTCTTCGCTGAATGAAGCACAACTCAAAGAACAATGCATTTATCTGACAAAAGCAGATGGACTCCTGCGACCACAAACTTTATGTAAAATGTCTTCATTCATCTGAAACCAGTTTGTGCACAAAAAGCTTTAATTTCTAGGGTACCTTCTTGAGCAACAGTTTCAGGTTACGTTTCTGGATGTGGTGGTTAACATCCACCACATCCAGTGACCATGTTTTACCAAGTTACTCCTAATCCCACGTGGCTACATGCATCCCTGTGGAATGACAGGTTCTCCTACGTTTTCATACTGCACTGCCTGAAACCTGAAGGTCACACACATTCAACAACGGTTTCCAGCTACGGCCTTGTGACGCTCAGTTTTTCCTCATACTCCCTAAATTTTTCTCCGACATTAAATCAAAGCTTTTAATAAACCTTGGATGAGCTGTGACCCATCCTTCCTTGGAAAGACTGAGCTTGTAGATTAAGCACGATTGGTAAATAATGGTACTGAAAAAGATTAGATTTGTGTTTGTGTCTGTTAAAGGCTCAAACAGAAGAGCAAATTACAGATTCCTGTTTCTGCATTTTAAAGAATATTCTAGCATTTCTGGGCTTTCAAAAGTTATTAAGTGCAATGTAACTGCTTTGAAGAAATATGACTATGTAGGAAGACTGCTATGGCTTTACCTGGAGTTTAATTCAACTTTCTCTGCATCCCAGGAGACCTGAAGCTGCATGGTCTCCTTCAGCTTGTCCTTCAGCTGCATCTCCAGTGCTGACATCTCGGACCCACTCTTTTCTGGTACTCTGGTCTCCAAGTTTTGACATGCAGCATGCAGCAGTTGACTAACAGCAGCACACTCACCTCGCATATCAGACAGAGTCCTATTCGAAAGAGTCATATGATCATGAACATATAAAAACTGTTCAACTGTTGAACTGATATACTGCAAAAACACATTCTAACCAGGTATTTTTAGTCACGTTTCTACAGCAAATGTCTTGGTACACTTGAAATAAGACAAAACTAAATTACAAGTAACCTTTCTGCAAAATATAGGAGCAATTTTGTATTTGCAATAGAAACTAGACATAAACACTTAAAATGTTTTGTTTTTGCAGTGCAAGGACAAATGAGGTAAAAGTTTCTGAGCCAGAATGTTAATTTAATTAATTTCTTTATCAGGCTAATTTTGAACTATTATAAATCATCTGATGAGAAACAGCTATTATAATGAGCAACTATTATTAAAGTTAAACACTTTTCTGAACACTTATTATGGTAGTTAAATGCTAAGGGGCTTTCAAGGGTTTAAGAGTTCAAATTCTCTTCTGATAGATGATTTTTACAGTGAATAACGACACTGAGCCATCTGTCCCGGTTGAGGAAAGAATAAGCAGCGGGGGTGGGGTGAACGCTCACCCTGATGACCTGCTCTGCTTTCATCCTTTGATCAGAGACGCTGTTGCAGTCGTGAGAGTGAAACACAGACGAGGTGGGGGCTCTTCGCATACCCAAAAATTACTGGAGAATTTCTGGCTCCGCGCCCCACTCACCTGTCAGTGAAAGTCTTTAGCTGGGTGAAAGTGTTCCGCAGGGAGGCGGCCTGGCGCCACAACGCCCTGACGAGAGCCTGCTCACGACTCGACCGGGAGGCGTACGTCTGCAGACACAACGCCGGGGTCTCGTGAAGGAAAAGCCTGCAGTCGTTGTTGTGGCTTGCTTACTGCAACGTTTCCATTTTATTGTCATCTCTAAACACATGCAAACGCTGGAACTCCTGGACTCGCCCTGGCACGTTTACAACTAATTGGATTTCCCTCAGTCCACAGATGTAGAACATTTTACAGCAAGGAAAGCTGGATTGTTTGCACAATTTTTTTTCCCCTCCCTCTCAGCAGCTGGAATGTTTTCACAGGAAACAACAACTCAAAAAAAAAAAAAAATGAACAGGGAACGAGAGTAAATTCAAGAAACTGGCTATGAATGGAATTCCAACCCCATGTGAACTCTGCAGGAGTTTAATTGTGCAATTTTTCAGCACTAAGGGGTGAACTTGAACTTTCCCTTTGCCTTTTAAGTTCAAGCCCTTCATTTAAGTGCTCCCTCCCCCCACCTCTTTCTCTCTGCGCAGGCGAGTATGAAACCACTGAGCATCTTCGCGGGCCTTCCTTAAGCTCTCCATTAGGCCCTTGTTGACAATGTCTACCTGGTCCAGTTGTTCACGTAGCAGAGAGTTGACTTGGCTTAGGCTGGCACTCCTGCAAACAAAGTGTCATATCAAATAACAATAATAAAAAAAAACACTCTCTTGAAGCTTCTCTAAGTAGAATAAACTTCAGTCCGCTAGGATGTCACTCACAAATCTATAGTTCTAGCCATTCTGGACAACAATGCATTTAGACGACAAGCATGTGTGGCACTGTGTCAAGTTACATTCAATATCAACCAGATCTGACAGATTACAAAATCTTCACACAGTTCTCTCCCACTCTGCCCACGCTGATATAATAAAGCCTGCCACATGGTTACTCCTATATTTAACAGTGTGAGAGACGGCCAAGTACACATTTGGCTTTATGGGATGATGCAATGTTTACATGGATGTGAAATATGGGGATGGGATTAAGTTTCAACGTTCTGTGTGAAAGCTTCGGAATTACATTTAGAACAGACTTAACATGCACAATGCTTTGCAAAACTATTCATATCCTTTAAAGTTTTTCCCATTGTGTTAAAAGTGGAAACTAGTGTGTGTTTTATTTGCATTTAATGGGATAAAGCAACATAAAGCAGTGCATGATTGTGAATTTGAAAGAAAAGCATTGTTAGTTTTCAATATTTTTTTTTTACAAACACATTGACCAAGACATTTTTATTGTGTGCAACTAAGCTTAAGAAGGAGTAATATTTTTAGGCAATTTGAATAAGGAAAAACAAGTTTGTGTGAGGTTTACTTAATATCAGGCAACGTAGTTGCTTAAGAAATAGAGATGTAACTATGTTACCACTACTGCTGATGTGAAGCATTTGAGCATGTTTTAAATAACTGAATGCATGCTACTTTTGAACACAAAAGCATGAGAAGTTTCTTTGTTAGGTAAAGCACTAAGTGTCTGTCACTCACCGGCTTCGCTCCTCCTGCAGCAGAGCAGTGTGTTTCTGGATAACAATGTTAAGATCTTGCTCAACACGCTTCTGAAGCTCAGCTGAGTCCAGGTGGGCCTGCAGAGGAATATAAAAACAAACTAACCTTTACCACTGGCAAACTGGTAACATTTAGCTTTTTGGCAGCAGCTAAAGGTCTGCTTTTAACTGACATTAATGGAGAAACCTTATTACTGGGCAGATTACGGATCTACATTCACTTTGGTAGATAGACTGCTAGGACTGGCTAAACTAAGTAAATGAGTAAACCTAATCAACGGAGACATTTTTTAAAATTGTAATCACTTATTGTCCTAAGTGGAAAACTAAGTTTGCAACAGGTTCTCCATAAATTACTGAATAATAATTAAGGACTCAACTAATACTAATACTAATAATGGTTTACAGATCCCTTTGAATAAAAACAACTGGAACATACAAAATACATTTTATAATGGTTATTCTTGATTTTGATGATATTTTACAAAACGCAATGTTTACTGTTTTCATAAGTGGTTATTGTGTTATCTTTTTTCATGTAAAGCCATTTGAACTGCCTTGTTAATGAAATATGGTATACAAATAAACTTGACTTACCAAAAAAAGGGACATGTGTTTCAAATAACTATCTAATCATAGGGTTTTTTTCTTGCTCGTTGACTGCTCATCAACATCTGCTTTTGGGGTCTGAAATAAGGCAACACTGATTTTGATAAAAATTGTTTTTTATAGCTATGTCCCAAAAGTGAAGAAGTAACAATAAATGGACACATATTTGTGTTACCCTGAAGCCTAATTACAGTAATAATTATTTTAAAACAATGCAGCTGTAATGATATAAATCAATGTATTTCATATCATTCCGCTATCTGCTTACTGTCAAACAATTTAATATGCTACATGATTATTTGAAAAACATGTTAAAATAATCCAAATATTTCGCAAATTAAGTTTTCATGGTTATCCCACTTCTAAATAAGCTCAAATGGCATCAAGCATGTATTTCTACTTAAAACCGTTTCATAGGTGAATTAGACAGTTTCCTCTTTTCATACTCCAGGAGTTCTCCGATGCGGCGTCTTTGTTAGGGTGTTGTGGTGGAATAGGACCTAAATGCAAGAGCGGCAGAGGCAGAGAGTTGTTTATGAATAGTTAATGAAAAGATTGACAAAAAAAATCAGAGGAACACAGGGAGCCAGGGCACAGCAGAAAAATAATGGGAGGAACCAGCTAGGACTGAGAATGAGTTGTATATATACTGGGAGCAAGGAACAAGATGGCTGATAGAAATGGGTTGCAGGTGTGAAGGGAGAGAGCAGAAGGCAGGCTGAGGAGTAAGAGAGGGGGAGAGACAGAAAGACAAGCAAAGAGCGCAGCAGCAAGGAGTGAGGGAGAGAAAATATGGGAACTTGGAAAATGAATCTAAGCATAACAAAGAATAAGTAGACACTAGGAATAAACAATTAAACTAGAATCACTAAGAAGAAGTGAACCACAGTAAAGTAGAATAAATTTTTGCAAAATCTGAGACATAACTTTATGTTCTTCTTTTTCTTTCTTTTTTCCGAGGTACGTAAAGCTGACATATCATTAGATATTGTTCTCCATACTCTAGTCCTCCTGGTTCAGTTGTCAGTGATTTCAAAGGGATTTTGTTAGGCTGACCGCTCCTTGGAAAGTTCATCCACTCTTCCATGCTTTCTTTATTTGTAGATAATGGCTCTCACTGTGGATCGATTGAGTCCAAAAGAAAAGTTCAAGACTTCTCACTTGTTGTTAAATGTATTAGATCAGGGCATGATGTGTGTGTTGCTTTTTTGAGTTCTCTTGGCTAACTTTATGTTGTCAGACCTGCTGTATTTAAATGATTTCTTGTTTCTAATGCTCTTTTCAAGTTATTTCGGAAGTCTGAGCTCGGAGGTGGGAATGATGTGACGTGTGTTGAGAATGTTTTGGTTGCAAGTAGGAAAACAGTAATACTGCAGTAATAAAAAAATAATAATCAATAGTGAGCCTGTGGTGCAGCCAGTGAAATGGAAGTAAGAAAAAGTGTGACTTATCACAGTTAATTAAGGACTTAAGAAGAGTGCAGACAAGATTCAAACAGCATTACAGTCAAACATAAATTGTTCATGTGCCTGGAAAGTCTAAGCTTAAAGGATTTTTTTTTTAATTTTTAACCAACATGTTTCTTCTGAATCAAACATTTTGAAGCGGCTCAGTCTTGAGTACTTGGAGCTTATCCCCCAAGAAAAATAGTCAGAATACAACCAAAAACATGTCAAAAGATGGCCAGTGAATGCAGGAAGGGTTTGACTGCTACAATGCCAGCGAAGATTTTTACTTAATAATTTGTGGAAGATTTTTACACCACATGTGAGGGAAAAAGAGGGAAATTATCAAACTTTTTTGTAACTTGATATTTTTCACATAGTTTTTCTATACTTTAAAATTTCGCTCTCTTTTCCATATTAGAAACAAAATTATTGGCAGAGTAAAAATAGTGTCTAGTATAATGGATTATGAGTTTAACTGTAATTTGGTTTTGATGTCAGAACCAAACATAGTGAAAAAGCATTCAGCTTCTACGCACCACAGATCTGGAACAAACTCCCAGAAAACTGCAAAACTGTCAAAACACTGAGTTCCTTTAACTCAAGACTAAAACCCCCACCAGTTTAGAGTTGCTTTCGACCCATAATAACTGAAACATCCACCAACATATTTGATATGTGTTGAAGTTTTTGATGATGGCACTCTACAAAATGTAATGTTTGTTACTGGTTTCTCGATTGATGACTGTATGATGTTTTATGACTTTTTATTTTTGTGTTTTTATGATGTAAAGCACCTTGAACTTCCTTGTGGCTGAAACGTACTACATAAAAAAATAAGGATTGATACCTCTTTCTCCTAATAAACATTTGAAAACTGTTTTTTTTTTTTTGTATTTTTTGGAGTTAAAATAGTTTGATAATTTCTTTCTATGCACGAAAATATTATTGCACTTTTTTATTAGGACAGTTGATGAAATTGTCGTGAAGATGCAACAGAAAAAAAGCACAAATCTTTAAAAGAGCAAACACTTTTACTCTTCACTCTTTTCCTAATCTTTATTACTAAACATTCATTTACCAAGAAATGTAAAAATCTAATTTAAAATCCCATTGAAAACAGGCTGCAGTTAGAAACAGAAATAGTTAAACTACTTAAGCAAAATAAAATGTTTACCTCACAGAAGAAAGCAACAACAAAACTAACTTTAGGCAAACGCAAAGCACACCAAACCATGCACTGTATTTATCAAGTAATTTCAGTCCGTGAACACAGATACATAGCTAATTGTATGTTGGTGTCAATCTGTGATATTTTTTTCAATCAATGAATTTAAAATTATTGAAATATCCTTCTACTTCTCACAGTAGTATCTCAGAATTTCTCATGTATTTTAAAATACCGATGTCTTGTAACCCCTCAACCTAATACGCCCTCAGCTCCCTCTGCACCACCCACTCTCTGTGTTGGTGCCAGACACCCTGTCCTCACTAATAGAAACCACATGGTCCCAGAGCACTACAACACACTGTGTGCCTCCAACTGCCCTTACTGACTCCTCATGTACAAAGAGAGGAAGAGAATGAACAAGAGGGAGACCCCTCCCCTTCAAAACACTCCAAACCACCATCTAAACCTTTCAAATCAGTCCCGAAACCCCCCCACCTCCTTCTCTACTGTCTTCTGTACCTCATCTCTTCTCGGGATGCTTAATCTCTCCAGCAGGCTCCAAGAGAGCCAAGACAATGGTCTCACTGTTCGACACTGGACTCTATGACGTTGCCAGCAATATTTGCACATTTTCATATGCCCTTTTTGAGACATTTACGCTACAAATTACATTAGGTGCTATCATGCACTTGGCCCGAGACTGAGCTATTTTTCTATGAGGACCCAGAGAGCATAAGAGCAGTGTTTACTGCCCGTTGTTGAGGTGACAGCCACGGGGAACGGGTTGGGAGGAATAACATGGGCGGTGTTTGAAATACACAGAAGTTCGGCAGCTGCAGTTGAAAAGGGGACTCCTGGAAACAACAGTTGTGTAAAGAGTCACTGATTGTGCATGTTTTGGAAAAGCTGTAGCAATAACACTGACTTGCTGACAAGCCCACACTTTATATATGTACCTTGAATGGTTAGGATATTTAATTCAAGAATTACCTTCTGACTATGTATTTGAGGTGTTGGCACAACATCAAAAAAAAGATTGCCCAATAAGAAAGAGAATAAAAACATCGGGAAAGCAATCAGTTAGTTCCAACAAGACTCAAAAACAATCTTGGAATAATCCAACAATGTAGTACCCTATTAACAAAAATACGATAAATACATAAAATTAGGCTTTGCTTGTTACCACCATGAAGGGATATAAAAGTTTAAAAAACTTATGGCGCACCAGTCCTGCAGTTTAAAGTCATTTTTAACGAGATGGGTTGTTTTGTTGTTGCTGATGACTCAAACAGGCAGGGAAAAATGGTGTTGAGATGACTTAATAAAACAAAAAATCAAATGAGAACTTACAACAGAGACACAGAGGGTGGAGGGAGCATGGCAAGACAACCACAGAACATCAATAAGGACTGACTGAAAATCTAGGATTACAAAGCAATGGTTACTGGGTCAAGAAACAGGAGAGGCTTAATTATCAGAATGAGTCATTTTTGATTGAGAAAAAACATGAAAGGTCATGGCCTGGAAACTAAACAAAATCTTACAACAGTAAAAAAAAAAAAAAAAAAATTTATTTTATTTAGCAAGAATTATTTCTATGAAGTATCTGACTGCTGGGTAGCTACTAAGGAATAGAAGCATTTTTGTAATTGTCACTCCAGAACATTAATATTGCATAAGTCAAAAAAAATGCTTTAAAGCATCACTCTAAACCTAAATTGGCTTGGGGTGTGAATAATTCTGGTCTTACCTGTATATTCTATTAGCAAGAGAATGAATAATCATTAATTTTGCTTTTAAATAAGTCATTTGGATCATTATAGAATACTTTTGGTTTAAATATTTGTTGAAATGTGATGAAACAGTTTAATAACATAAGAACGTGATATTTCCATTGTCGATTATACAGTGAGATTCTCGTACTGGCAACTAAAACCATATAATCTAAAATCTACTAATCAATAAAAGGCTAAAAAACATTTACATGTTTCTCTCAGCGCAGTAAACAATCCTTACAAATATGAAGAGAGGGTAGTATATATTTATGACAACATGAAAGGCAGCTTTACCATATCCTGTTTTCATACTGGAAACATTTAAATGTGCAATATGTAATTTTTATTTAATTTAATGTCTTTTTTAAAAAAAAAACAAATCTTTAAATCTGGAGAGACTCAAGACAGAGGAAGAAAGCGATTAAAAAAGTTTATTGAGAAGTAAACGTTAAAGTTCTTTGGCGTTCAGGCCCAGGCCGAGGACGTCGAGCTGGAACTGCGATAAGCTCGATAAACATTCCTGATGCTGCATAGGAATGTAGTTCCCCAGGGGCCTGTAATGGTGGCGGAGGTTGAAGAAGGATGGGAGCCTGAAGGGCCGGGAGCGGAAGGTGGAGATGGGGCGGAGGTGGGTTGATCACAGCTGGTAAGCGGAGGAGACCATGGATGAAGGTCCTTATCAACTGGAGCTCGGTCGATGATTGGCCATGACGAGGCTGGGTCAAGTGCTGATAGGTCCAGGGAGATGAGAGGGAGGCGCTGATTTATGAGTCAGGTGGGGCGAGAGTCTTCCTGTTTGAATTTGCATCTAGGCTTCATTTGTTAAAATTGTCACCATTTCATGACAGTATGTTATGAGGCAGAATTTGTGAAAAGGTCGCTCTCTTCCACCTCCTCCCTGAGCTGCTATTGCTGTCTAAAGAAAAGCACCACTCCAATCTGAGCCAGGAGGAGGGTTTTAGCGCTGTCAATCAACCCCATGTACTCAATGTACTAAAGATGGAGAAACAATTTGCTGTTATAAGAAAACCTTTTATCTGCCATCACCAGTGGCCATGCTAACTACAGGCTGGACTAGCTACAGCGTAGCAGAGAACAAGGTGGGAAGGTAGAGGGTGGATGATAAGTGCCACACAAGATAGTGGCTCAGAGTACTAAGACCCGCCTTCTAGTTAGCTCTGGGAGAAGACAGAGGAGCTCGACATTTTTCTCACAGACTATTTGTGCTATACTGTCATGACAGAGAGACAGTTTGAACAAATATGTAAAAAAAACATTTTACATCCTGCAGCTTTAAACAGTATTTCAGACTTGGGTCTAGTATCATCAACAACAGATTGACACTAGGAGGTGCTAGAGCACCTGCCCTTTTTGCTCTGAACAAAAAAATGCTCTTTTGAAATCTTTTTCATTTTATAGTGTATGTTATGTGGCCAAAAGTAGCATTTCTGGATTTAAAAGCCTATATTATCAGTGCCTTACATATCTGTAATTCTGCAAGACAAAAGTTTTAGATTTTTTATCTCATTCATCTCGGCTTTCTAAGAATAATTTCTGTCAAATATCACACTGGCTACATGCAGAAGTATAGATGATTCTCCTTATGGTTGTATTCTGTGCTGTTGCATTGCTATCCTCTGTAAATCTCACATTACTAACTCAGCCGACTGTTCCAAGTGTTGCACAGGGTGCCCTTTTTTCTCATTTGAGCACCCGACCCCAAAATGTCTGTGGTACGCCTCTGGTTACAAGGATTAAACTGGAACAGTAACTTTCAGCTTAACACAGGTTTAAGTATTCTTTGTATTTTGCACGCCTCCAGAAATTAAAGTAGTGAAAACAGAATGTCTAGATGCATCACTCAGTTCCACACCGGGCGGGTCATGCAGCGCAAATTGTCAGGAGAATTTCTCAAATCAATAGCATAAAGAACGTTTTGTGCACTCGGTGACCAGGTATCCTCGGCAACTCATAAAGGTCTCCGCCCTAACTCGGTGTGGAGGGTTGTTTGTCCTTTTTCATGCACGGCAGCACCAGCATGTGAGCGTCTTGCCAGAGCCTCGCCCCAATTCCACACACCACAGAGATGACGCTTTTTTATGGTTTCTTTCCCCCTTCGGCAGTAAAGCATGAGGCCGGGGCTGCTGCAGATTAGCCATGCTCTGTGCAGGAAGCTCCCAAGGGGGGGTGCACTAACAGTCCTCCGTGGACACCATCGCTTCACTTGGTTGTCTTGCATCACTAAACCGAATACCCCCGCATCACTCGATGAGCGTGACCTCACTGTTTCTCACAACACACCCGTCAAGTGACGACTGTAAAGGCAAAAGAGAGAAACCAATAATCTCAGCATTCCATCTGCCCTGACGCAGGGGGCTTACAGGACTTAGCGGGGGCCCAGAAGTGTGCTTGCCGAGCCCTAAGCTATTTATGATCCGTTTCAGAGTACAATTAGTTTTGAACAGCCTCGACGGCTCCCTTAAGTGAGCTGAGCCCGATCCCATGAGGTCACCAAGTGCCATTCTGTAATAATGTTCAAAACACAATTCATACAGAAACAGCCCCTTAAGTCATGGCGTGTTTTATGCCGCCATATGTTAGCTAGGGTTCCTTTTTCTTTTTTCATTCTCATGCGTCCTTTTCTTGAGCACAAGACTCTTCAGGCCGTTAAAATGTGGTTTGCGTTAGGTTTTTATATTTCTTGATATTTATGATTTGTGCCACTCCTTGTATTGTCTCTTTTGATAAATATTTCAAACAACATCAAGGGCTAATCCTGCTTTGATTCAACTGCCAACAAGCAAGAAGAGAATCATTTTAAAGGCCCTTGTGAAAGCTTTGGTGTTCCAGCCAAAATGTTCTGCCTTGCCCATGTGGAAGATCAAAAAAAAAAATTCAATCCATAGAGTTAACAAGTTGTGATAACAATATTCTCTTACAGATCTGATAACGGTCCAGTTTATCTAAACACTGAGCTGGGTTTTATGAAAAGAGCAGATCTGTGAAGCTTTTCTAATTTTCCTCCCTGTCCTCTCCAAAAAAACAAATCCATGTTTTTTTTTTTTGTATTGCTGTTTCCAGGGACACTCAGAAAGCCATCAACAACATCGGTTCCCTTTCTTTCTGTCAGACTCTCCAAGGGTGACATCTGGCCGAGGCTTGCAGTCGGCATGCGAAGGGTTACAGCTGCAATCGTTTTCTCTGGCTTGGCCTGAGCCCAGAGGCTTAATAAAGGGAATTAATGGAGTGCACTATCTGTCAGATTCCTAAACACAGCTGGAGCGGATGTTCATCGCCCCCAAGCAGCCCGAAGAACTTACTATCCTACTTGAACAACATAACACCCTCCTTTCTTCCCCCATATTGTCCCCTGGGTGCTGACTCCGCAAAGAAACCCCAGCTGATTGTGAAAGCTGTTTATGTATCATCACTGACTATAATTACACAATGTGGGATAACAAACAGAGAGAGTGGAAAGGGAAAGGGGAGGGAGGGCAACTGTTATGATCGTGTCAAAATACAGTGAACTTTTTGGTCATGCATGGTAACAGCTGCGGTAATGATGTGCAAACAGTACAAATAATCAATGTAAATGTGGTGAACTAATAATACGTGCCGCACACTCACGAGCACGTGGCCAGATTCCTGTGGCACTTAACACGAATGGCCCCAGTCTAAGACAATGCTATAGAGAACCCACACAAGCACGCCATCCACTCAAGGTTTCATATGTTTTAGACATATGTCTAAAACATATGAAAGTATGCTAAATGCTTGACTTTAAAGTCGGGTAACTTGAGAAGCCTAATGTAAAAGGCTACAGGTTCTACCAAACTGCTTTTCATAAAGTAAAGCTTTTAAGCCTACTCTCAGAGGAGAAGGTAACTTATTTTTACTATTCACATCGACAGATGTTTTGGACCTGTTCCAGTAAAACTGCAGCCTAAATTAACTGGTTTGATAAGAAAAACAGGCTAGAAACAGATGGGGGTGGCAAGATGAAAGCAGACAGAGAACATTTCTAAAACTCGTCTTCTTCTACTCCTGTTTGGCTGGAATCTTCTGAAGAAAGAATGAGGTAAAAAGATTCTAGAGAGCACTGGGCAAATGGCAATTGGTGTCAGAGATAATTCATCTATAATCATCTTCATCCACCTGACTGTAACATTGCAGTGTTTCGCAGACAGTAGGCTGCTTCGTATGAGAAAACGCACACCGGCATATCTGCAAAAGTAGCACATAGGATACATAAACATCAGGCTATGCAACACACAAACTAGGTCAAGGTTTATCCTGGCTTAGCAGCAATTTTCTGGGGTCACCAGAGATCACGAAAAGTGACTTACCAGGCATGTAGGAATGCTTTCAGAGTTCAGGTTTGAGCTTAGCCGTATCGAGGTAATAGTTCTCTGACAGCTCAAAGACTGGGGGAAAGCTAGTGGATTTGGTATGATGTATGTTTCCAAATGGTCACAATTTTTATAGCAGATAGTTGTCGACTGGCAAATACCAAACCTCAATACTGTCTAGGTTCTAGCAAGCAATGTTTTTAACAAAGACGTGACATTTAAACATTTGTATTCTTTAGCTTTTATGTGATGAGCTAAATGTGGAACGCTAAACCACTTTTACAGTGCCTCGCTAACATTGTCATAAACTTTATGCAACAGACCAGCACAAATTAGCGACTTCACAAATCTGGCCTCAACGGAAGGGTGGCAACAGTAACGCAAAAGAAAAGTCATAAGATAACCTGATTCTAGGGCTTTGATGGGAAACAACAAACATGTAGTAAACCTTGCTCTGGTGAGATGACCTAAAATGCGATATGTGGAGAGAACCTAATACTGTCAGTACATGGATGTACAAAGCTGTTAAAAGGCAAATAACATAATGTTATTCCAAAAACTCCTACATCTGTGTTAGCAGCAAAAGGTGACTTCATATAGCACATTTTCAGATGACTTGTGAGAGAATGTGAAAACCACATACCATTTTGAAGTTATGACCCATGTAGTTTTGTCACATAAAACTATTAAAATACATTCAAGTTTGCGGTTGAAACATTACAAAGTGTGAAGCAAATTAGGAGCATACATACTTTTGCAAGACATAACTGTATAAGATTATACTGATTGAAAAGACTACTGTTTAACTAAGGTCTGATAAAAGACTGGCAACAACTAACCTGGACTTTTTCAGAGTTAAAAATAAAAATCAACCTTAAGTTTTCTAAGACTCGGCTATTTTTATTTTATTTGTTTTTGGCTCAACTTATTAGGAATTCCAACCAGCATGGAAGCAAATCTGGAAACCAGCCATAAGCACAGTGAGCAGACATTACTGCACATCTCTGGACTTTTTGAAAACTACTAAATCAGATTCAGGGTTTAGCGTCATCTACAAACACAAGAAACGTTGGGGTGTTTTATTTATATGTAGTATTGTTAAAAGCCATCTAAAAATACCAACAATATAGATGAATGCATTTAGATCTGCTAACTGCAGTAGCAGAATGAGGGTAGTGTTGTTACAAAATAGGTGCTTTATACCCGGTGAAAAACGATCTTTTTCTTCAGTGGTCTCAGGGGAGAAGGCCAGTGACCTTCATAATTTTCTTCCTAAACAGCTGCCGCTACATGGAGCAGCAGCCATGGGAGGCAGTGAAGGGAGACGCTGAGTATCAGGAGCAAAGGGGGTTCGGAGTCTACCTGAGCAGACCACAAGGAGACCCTTCATAACCCGCTTGTTTCTCTTACTTGAACTTACAAACACATGTATCCTGACATATTCTCAACATAGATGTGCAGATTGTACCTCTACCACATTCAATCACTCACATAAACATTTAAAATATGTTAATTTGCATAAGTGCATTAATTAAAACATGAGTTTGTTGTAAGTTAATCCCTTCTTTGATTTCTCACAGGCACAAACGATCTTTAATCTTCTATTTGCTTATTCATGCCTAAAAGGATTTCCTTGTTAGAGAGAGACGTGCTGCAGTGATGTTTACTGTGATCATATTTCCAAATGCATTCATTTGCAACCAGAGTGGAAAAACTTCAACTCTCAAATGAGAAATGTGTAAACCATTAATATTTCTTAAAGCAGCGCATTTATATATATAGGGAGAAACACTAAGTCAAAACACTAAAAATGCAAATAACATTCCACAATTTAACCTTGGCCTAAAAAATCCTTGCTGCCCCATGTTGCTCCTACCCTCTCTGTGAGACTGGTTTGTTTGACTAGTGGCTGGTCGTCGTCCATCTGGCTGGGAGAAGAATGCTCCCTCAGGGCACCGCTCTCCTCCAGTTTGTTAACCTCAACACTCTCACCTGGGTTGGAGAAACAGATCCAAGCATACAGAGGTGTCAGGCTTTGCATGTGATGGTACCTGATACAGCAGTGTGAGAGGCAGAACTAATGCAACACATAGTCAGTGCTTTTGTCTGGGAATGACAAGTGAAGCTTGCTTCCCTACCAGCAGGCTGTTCAGCAAGGTTGCGGGCGATGATCTGACAAATGCGAGAGGAGATAGGGATAGGAGTGGCTCCAGATTCTTCTACATCCCCTTGAAGTGTCAGACTTCTGTCTCCAGAGCTGCCGTCCGACTGAAGCAGAGTCTCCTCCAACTTCTACAATGACAACATTACGCCCAACATATCACTTAATGGGGAAGTACTATGTCTTTTCCAGGCATATAGTGCCATTTTGTAGCACAATCAAGTAACTGTTAACTTCAGTTATTAAAATGCTGTATGCGTCAAACATAACTTAAAAAAAAGATATTTTTGCAATTTAACACCTTGAATCAATCAAACATTTTTTTATGATTGCTTCTCAGGTTTTTAAGTCAAAAAAACTGATATTTTTGACGATGAGCTCAAAGTCTTTGAGGTTGGAAGGTCACTTCGCAATCTTAAACTCCCTCCACCGATTCAACTCTGGAAGAGAATCAGTGACCTCTCCAGCCACTTTCCGGGTGGACAGGTCACCAGTCTCTGTGTTGCAGGGCAACACAGAGACAAACAGGACAAACAACCATGCACACACACACTCACTCACACATAGGGACAATTTGGAGAGGCCAATCAACCTGACAGTCATGTTTTTGGACTGTGGGAGGAAGCCGGAGAACCCGGAGAGAACCCATGCTGCACAGGGAGAACATGCAAACTCCATGCAGAAAGACCCCGGGCCGGGAATCAAACCCAGAACCTTCTTGCTGCAAGGCAACAGCTCTACCAACTGTACCACTGTGCAGCCCTTGTAAGGTTCTATCACAGCATTTAAGTCAATTTGGGGTCTGGACTTTGACAGGCCCATTGCAGTAGTTTGCTGCACTCCCAAAATGCCAGTATCTGAAAAGATGATCGCACTTGATGAAATTCAAATCCATAAAATAAATAAGTTGCTTCCTAATTCCTATGTAAGCAGCTAGGGTGTTTTTCACACACACAACTTTTCCATTTTAGGTTTACATTTTGTTAAAAAAAAAATAGTGAGACCACGGAATATTTTTTTGGTACAATTATCATTAAATTACATTGTTTTTATTATATATGCTTATAAGAGAGGGTCTACTTTTTATTTCCCATGATAATGGCAGTACTCTTGTATCTTTCTGTCCTATAAATTATACTGCTTTTTCACCCTAACAGCATTGCTAGAAAGTTTCTTAATAAGCATTACCCCGGCATGTATACTTTATTATTTAATTTCCCTTTGGGATTAATAAAGTACTTTTGAATTTTAATAAAGTGATTAAGTCGTTTAAATTACACCAGGTTATGAACTCAATTAAAGTGTTCACATTTAGAGGTTTAGGAGAGAAAAGGCTGGAGTAGATCCAAAGAAAGGAGGAAAAGAAAAGTGAATCAGAGAAAAGATCACTATTATAAATGATCTACAACTAATGATAAATTAGTGAAGGAAATTTATGCTGGATGCACACTAATGCACACTGCACTGGATTCCTATAGCCAGGGCTAATGTCTTTCACTCCTAGTGATATCCCCGGTAACAGTGAAAACTATTTTAAAATATGTACAGTTGTGTTTAAGATAATAGCAGACCTACAGCACTCACCAGTTTAAGCGCTGGATATTTTTGGTAGAAACCACCAGTGGCTGTAGTTGAATAATAGAAAACCATGACATCATCAAAGGGATGCGTTCAGAAATATTAGATTAATCTCCACAATATTAGCAATGTGGAGATTAATCAATTAGATCATTCATTCCATGAAAAACCAGGCTCCAAACAGGCAGCCCTTATTTAAGGACAACCTGGAACATGTGGAACATGCTGGTTATGGTGCATTCCTCTGGGTTGTTCCACACATTGTTCATAGGAACAGTGTGCTACGATTAAAAAGTTGATTGGAGAAGGTAAAACATAAAAATGTGCAGAAAATAATAGGCTGCTCTGCAATTTTCTCAAATGCTTTGAAACAGAAACTAAAACCGAAAAGACGTGGAAGAAAATGGAAAACTGCAATTCGAATGGATCAATTATCCAAAATGGAAAAGGGATCATGTTGCCTTTTGCCAAAGTGGAGAGGTTCTAAGAGTGGGGAAAACTATCAATAAACATACCAGTGAGAAAACAACATCCAGAAAAACAGGATTGATCTTACAGCCCAATCCTCAGACCCTAATCCAATAAGAAAAAAAATACTCCAGGGGTGACATCAAACCTGCTGTTTCAGAGGCAAAACAAGAAATTGCAGAGGAATGTTGGAATGTAGTCAAATTGTCCTGAGCTGGAATACCTGTTAGCATTTGGTCGACTACAGATGTGAAGCAGTTCTCAGAAACAGCTGCTGAACTCAATTCTTCAGTGATTTAGAGGAGACCTGAATCTTGAGGTGTGTTTTCCCAGGTTTAGACACAGTAAATGTCTGACTTTTTTTTTAAGAAAGAAAGAAAAAGCAGACACCACCACATTTTTTAACAGCTGAATAACATTTTTTAACAGCTGAATATTTCTTTTCTTTTTTTTTTCAGTAATGATAAATTAGACAGATTTCTTCAGGCTTTGTTTTGGAATATGCAGTGTTCCCACTACACTTGCGCTTTGGAAATCAAAGATTTGGAGTTTTATACTTTTGAAGAAACATGTCTATTATTCTGAATATAGCTGCACACGTTTCATAAGGGTTATGACAATATAGGCACACGAATAGTCAATAAACTATCAAATCATTTTGGAACGAATACATAAACTAACAAATAATTGCCTAAAACTGTGATTGACAAAATAAACTCGCCATTAAAATGTAACTTTTTTTGTTTGTTTCTACATTATCGGGAATTTTAATTGATGGAATGTTTAATTATTGATTAATAAATGTTTATTTATTCAATTAATAAACAGGCTCTCATATATTAGCACAAACAAGCTTTAAGCTGCAGTCAGAAATAACAGACATGCTATTCCCCCTCAAGAACGTTCTAGTTCTCTAAATAGCCTAATTCTTCACACCTGCGCTTCTCTGAGCCGTCTTCAATTCGACAGACCTCTACTAATAACAATGACGCAGTTTAAAACGGTGAACAAGAGTTATGTTACCGACCTGAATCACAGCCTCCAGTCTTGGTGAGTGTCCATCTTGCTCCCGTCTAGAACTCATCATAAAACTTTTCCAACTTTAACCATTAAACGTTTTATATCTTTAAGCGTTCAGTAATGTGTTTGATGTAAAGTTAGCTCGCGTTCTGCTACAAAACCCTGGAAACCTTTTGAGAATTCATGGCTAAAAACAACAACTTTACATGCCATTTTGACATGAAACTAAGTAAGGCTCCTTCTTGGAAAAAAAAAACAAACAAAAAACCCCCGTGAAAATAAAAGTAAAACTAATTGTAGGTATAAGGTTAAGAAACTTTAGAATCAACTGCAGCCACAGCAAAGCTCTCTTAATGCCAAACAATTCGCCATGGTAACCACGCGCACAAGCAACGTTGTTAAGGTAACAGAATGCAAGCTTTGTTGATTCCATTGGAGGACTGAACCCGCTAGCCAAACCACTGAATTCCAATGGGTTAATAATTAAACGAAACAATTACAGCACCGGGACTTTTACGAACAGAAATATATATCTTTTTTATTAATCCTTTTTATTTGGAGAACCATAACTAGTTCATTTGTAGCAACAAATACGAGTAATGCTACGTCATGATAATGCTCAAAGCAGATGTTTTGAAACAATGTCTACAAAAACAAAAAAAAACTCAACAAAAAAATATTCACTAGTACCATGAAACAAAAGAGTTCAGCTGACAAATACATGAAGCAAAGGCTAAACACCTGTTGAGCACTAAAGCATGCATTAATGCATTGAGATTTCCAGAGGATTATGTGGCACACTATTCTTGGCACAAAGGACATCCTCTGACTGACTTGATACTTGCACTCTACCAATAGACATATGCCGGGTATGTCTCTCTGAACTCACTGACCCCCAAAACCGAAACAATTAAGGCCTAGATGGCATCTATGTCAAATCTATGGGTGGAAGTTCAGGCCACTGGGATGGGTCTAGGAATATAGTGGACACTCCACTGTAGAACCAAAGTCTTGGGAGGAAACATTCCACATCCCAGGTGTTGGACGCTCGGTTGTAAACCTCCACTTCCACCCCGTAGTCGCCCTCCATTCCTTTCCAGTGGCCACCCGTGACATACAGGTTTCCATCCAGGGATACGAGGCCACCATTCTCGTGGAGCATGTGAAGAAGCTGGACCTGGAGACATTAAAAAGTCAAAGCTTTGACTGACACTAAAAGATTTCAAAAGGGGTTCTGCTTTGAATGTTGTTTTTATATTTCTATTGCCATGGTAGTGTCTGGTTTGATTTCAATAGCCCACCTTTTGCCACATGTTTGCCTCTGGGTCATATGAGTAAACTTTCTTTGTGTTATCAGCCAACAGGTATATTATCCCATCCACACAGACGGAACGAGGAGACGACAAATACTTGGGGATGAAGGGTGACCCTATACTGATCCAGGCATCTAAAAAGAATACACAAATTATCAGACTTTTTATGCTGAAAATATTTTTTTCCTGTTTTCAATCGCTTGATTTAAAAATTTGCAGATGAAATCGAGTTGTGTCTAACAGCAGTGATATGATGCTGAAATCCACCTTACCTATGACAGGGTTGTAACACTGCATGGTCAGTGCATTGTACTTCACAGCGCATGATCCAATCACATAAAGCTTTCCAAAACAAGCTGTGGCCGTGAAGTTAGTCACGTATTTTAAAGCGGGACACGTCAATGCCCAGGTGTTACTGTAAGGGTCGTAATGCTCAACCTCAACTTGAGCCGACGTCGTGCCTAAAACAGGAAAAAGAAAATTGTGGGAATTAAATAGTACAGCGTGGATAATAAAAACAACTGCAATAAATCTTGACAATACAGTGCCATGCAAAAGCATTCATACCACTTGAATTTTACCCACATTTCATCAACAAACTTCCAGAAAACTGTAAAACAGCTGAAACACTGAGTGCCTTTAAATCTCGACTAAAAACCCACCTGTTTAG
>CAEGAE010046171.1:0-16106 GCA_903067095.1 Girardinus metallicus
TGTTGCCCTGCGACAGACTGGTGACCTGTCCAGGGTGAACCCCGCCTCTCACCCGGAACGTAGCTGGAGATAGGCACCAGCAACCCTCCCGACCCCATTAAGGGACAAGGGTGAACAGAAAATGGATGGATGGATGGGTGACGAATGTGACTGTCTCCAATATTGGGGGCTGACACACGTCCCCCCCGGTTCCTATGCCTATGGCCTGACCAACAAAACTGAGCCCTGAGATTTTCTTCTGTAATATTATCCAGTCTATGAGAAGTTGTAGGTTTTTCTTTTTGTTTGTATTTGTTTCCTTGCCAACCTGATTCCGGTCCTCCAGTGCCGTCTGTTAAACCATCTAGATCTCACACGTTGCCTGGATTCCTCTGCACCCACAAACTGGAAGATCCCTTTCATACTCAGTTTAAACGTCCATCCATTCATCTGCTTCCCCAGTCTAATCGTTCCTCTCCACACAAGCCCAGACCCGGAAGCTCCTCTTTGTATTCACTTATTTCTCAATAAATACAAACTTTTTTCCTTCTGAGTCCTGGGTGTGGTTTACAAATCTTCTTGTCATGACGGTGATCTGAAAACTGACACCGTGAGGTAAAGTTGACAGGAAGTGAATTGGTACTAAACTCCTTGATAGGCCATTGTTTGGAAGCTTGTAAAATCAATAATAGTAGTTTATAATAGTTTTCGCCAAAAGAAGCCATTCTTCCGACTTTTTTCAGGTGGAGAAAGTACTAGCCTGGCAATTGGCTTCCAATGGCCAATGGCCTTCCAATTGTTTTCCAGAAAACGACTTTCTGCACTGTTTAAGAATTGTAGTCTGCCTGCAGTCTTAGCAATGGCAGAGAAGGACGAAGTGAACGAAGCCGTTCAGTAAGTGTAGGCAATGCTTCTACACATTGAATTGACATCAACAGCTGTCTCCTTTGGATTGGCACTTCTCTCTTCGCGGTGGAGGACGGGCAGGCAGTTTCCGGTGAGCTTCTTAGAGTCAAACTGGCGCATTACATACGTCACAACAAAATGTTAATAATTGGGTAAAATTTAAAACCTCAACACAGTCCACCCCTCCAGGAAGCAATCATTTCCCAACAACCGAGAGTCCAGGTGCTCCCACAAATAACGTAAGACAAGAGGTTGGTTTTTACCGGGCTACAAAATTACCAACCCATGTCATTCATGTTGGTTTTGGATAAAAATGACATCTTCAGAGTGCAACATGGTATCAGTGAATCAACATAAGACATTTTGGGTGAGTCATTGGACAGCTTGTCAGTCTTTAACTCAAACAGGCTTTGATGTTATCTAATATGTGTATTTTTTTCTATCTTATTGAAGACACACAGTTGCCATCTATTATTCATTGTTTAACCCACTGAAGTTATTTAAATACATCAAGCAAACGAGAGAATTTCCCCCACAGACTGCACCGCATTAAGCCAGGAGGCAAAACAAACAGGGTGAGTCTGTCTACCTGCTCACTCTTGTGCAATCATTAGACACAGATGTGTGACTGCATACGCTAATGCATATGTAAATACACACAAGCTCTCATGCTTACCGCCCACAATCGCTGAAACACGTTCTTTTTTGTTTCTTTCACAATAGGAACTGAATCTGAAATCTGTCTTATTACCCAAAATCGTTCTCATCTGATTTGGCTTTAAATAATTCCGTCTATCGTCGTACCATCCATAACTCATTCTTGACTCAGCTCACCCGATCCTCCGCTGGGGAGAAAACTTCACGGAAACCGGGGTTAACTGCAACCTGTTCTTTGTGTTAAGAGAGACATGCATGAAGAGGTGAAGATGAGGTATGGTAATGAGGCAAAAACGGATGCTTTTGCCCCATTAACGGTGAGAGTTTTGGCAAAAGACGATCCAGCTTTTAGCAACATGTCAGAAAAGAATGACACAATTAGTGAAAATAATGTTTTTGGATCAAATAGCTGGAACTCGGACATTATTACTGCAGTATGTTTTATTCGCCAATCCCACTGCAGATGTTTGCCAAATAAATTTGATACAAACAAGCATATCGTATACGCACACGCCATCAAAAATAATGGTAAAAACATAGAACACGCAGTTAAAATCCCACCAGTACAATTATTCTGTGGTTCCTGAGCTAAAGTCACCTACAAACCCTTGGGTTTGTGGCATTTCGCCATGTAGTCTACCACTCACTTAAACGCTGGTGACCCAACACGCTCCTCCCTGGTACCAGGACTAAGTGATGTGCCCAGACAAACCAGAAAAACAAACAACCCAAGCAGCCCTAAGCTTCGACTGAGCCTCTGAGCTCTCAAACTGAGATCCGACACGGCATCTGAAAATTGCCCAAGAATTATGGATGCAATTTCCTTAAATCCAGAGGATCAGTGGGATACAGCCCCTACATCCTGTGTGGCTTATACACTCCAGCACACCTCCATAGGTTCCATGCCCATAAACCTTACACGCCTGAGTTGTTATTTAGCAAGCCATAAAAAGCAGCAGAGTCTGAAATCTTCCATAAAACCTGAAGAGGGGCTGAGCAATATTGCTATGACTACAACAGTCAATTCTTCTTAGGAAACTCTGATTGCATTTGTTGCTTCACTGCAGTTATGAGTCTTAAGAGGACGCTGTATGAAGCAGGCAAACACACAGTCCGCAGTTAATGTGAGTGACATAATCACTTACTCAGAGAGGATGGATTTGGAGGATAAGAAGTCTCCGCACTTTCTTTTCCAAGATCTACTGTAGATTACTGCATCTTATTAGTGCAGCACTCTGAGCCAAATATCTTTGTGAACGGGTTTATTAAACTCGGGCTGTAATCCTCTGCCAGAATGACGTGTATCCGTAAGTGTTTCATTATGTGGGATTTGATCTGCGTAAATGTTTTATGAAGCACCATGTGCAGAGCAAAAGGTCATTCAAATTCAAAAATGTGCGCTGACTGTAATATGCAACACCTTTTAATTTCTTTTAATCCAACCAGAGCTTTTTCAGATGACCTTTGTGTGATTTCACTGTTTTTTCAGTTTTTAGTAGAGCAAATAAACTACTGTGGTAAAGGTTTTGTCATCTCTTCCATGAAGGGACACAAGGGCATTGGAAAACTTTATGCAACCATAAATCATGTGTTGATTTATTTTTTGAAATGCATAAAGCATATTGAAGTTGGTCATTGTATTGCTACAGGGGTGTGAACTCTACTGCTTCTCATCTTCTACTCGTGCTTCTGTTATTTTCTTTTTTTACTTTAACTTTTAATTGGACTACATGTGATGTTCTTTCTATAGCACATAGCGTTGTGTTTGTCAGTTCTGTTGCCATCTTTGACTGGTCTCTTGGCCGTGTGTGGTTCTTGTATCATTTTTCCCCCCTAGTCTTCTCCACATTTTGCTCTGCAATTAAAAAGTACATGCAGGTTTGCTTCATCGGTGTTTCAGAATTAGGAGCAGATGTGAGAATGAATTGTTATTTTTTTTGCCTTTATATTCCTTTGTGCTGGACTGAGGGTTTGTCCTGCTTATCTGACCCCAAAACCCTAAGCTGGGCAAAACAGGAAAATGGACGCAAAACAAATTGGTGGAGATTTTTATAGAAAACACATTAAAGTGACTGATGAAAATCAAACCATAAATTATATGCAAAGAAAAACATAAGGCCAGTGATGCAAAGCATAATCACACCCAGGAAGCAAATTACAGTACAGTCTGGAAATTAAACAGCTTATTGTTGTTGTTGTTGTTCCAACGCTGTTCTCCGTTGGACCAAAAACCTCTGAGGTTGTTTGTGGGATTTCCAAAGAGCCACTCCTTCAAATCGCAGTGGTCTCAGTCCCTCGTGACCACTGGGATCACTGAGGCCACTACTTTCCACAACTTCTCTCTCTCATGTTCTGAAAAATTGCATATTTTCTCAGTCGTCCCATTTTTGCTTAGGTTTTGTGTTTTGGACCTAAATGTTTGATTCCATTTAGGTTTTTCCTGATCCCTGTTTCCGTTTTTGGAGAATCCAGCCATTTCCTACCATTAGGTCCCTTCAGTCTCCTGCTCCCTCACAGATGTTTAGTAAGCACATCTTTCCTCTAATCAGTAATCTCCCTTTTCAGTATATATGCATCCTAGTTTAAGTCATCCCCTGTCAGATACTCCTACTACTCGCTCACCGTGCCATTACTGTTGTAGCCACTCTTTGTCACTTGTCCTTCTTTCTCCCATAATGTTGGTTTTTCATTCTAAACCACTCTAGTTAAAATGAGTGAGTCTCAATTCTGAGGCAGATATAGTTAAAGCCTTGCCTGTGGTAGAGAGGTGTAAAATACTAGAATGTGTCGAAACCTTCTCAAGAACGACTGGTAATCACAAAGTGAGAATTTCTGACAGTAATCTAACTAAATATAATGGAAGAGATTGAAGTAAGCGGATTATTTGGGGGTGAATCAACAAAGTAATTTTGTAAAATTTTTATTATGTAATTCAGATTAAATTGCATAAAATTATAACAAAGATTCTTCTGATAAAAAAACTGGTCCAATTCAAATGCATTTCCTATAAATGAGCTAATTTCAATCACAACAGCAGTAACAATCAGTCTAATAATAGTGTCCAATTTGATCCACTTTAAAAAACAAAAAAACCAATTCCAAACCTGTTTCAGGTCATTAAAAGAAGGTCAACTATCTAACCAAACCAAAAGGTTACACTGAACTTATTACGACGAATAAGAATCACAACTATCTGAAGAAGCCTCGAGCCGTTACGACATGTCTTGAATTTTGAAAAGCTAAGTCTGAAAAGTTTGAGGGCCCCTGCTGAGAGGTCTACTAAATCATTCTGTGTTTTTTTAATCAACTTCAACTGCAATCTTCAAGGTTAGGTTTCTTTAGAAACTGTTTCTCTTATTACCTGAATGCTTGCAGACATATGAGTACAATACGTGTCTGATTCAAAAACCCTGATCTCTTCTGTTCTCCGTTCTCGTAAATGTTTAAACTCCATTTCTTCAGTTTGGTAAAGAAGAGAAAACGCCGTGCCTGATGGAAAGACTACAAAATGTACACGGGTGTACACACAATCCCCCAGTGACTCACACCAAATGAAGCAGTCTCTGTCTTAATCATTTTCACTCATTTATATGCATGCAACGATTCTTGATTAAGGAAGAAGAGAGAGGGAGAATGTATGAGTGTATCTGTGTGTCTGAGCCTAGTTGTGTCACTTCGAGTGCTGGGGTTTCCCTCCTGGCATAAAATAAACCTAGACTTTTGTTTGCAATTCAGCAAATCAAATCCTATGCTTCTATGGTGCTAAATTTACTTTTTGTGCCAAAAAGCTGAGAAAAACAGCACGGGCATGTTAGCAGTCCCGTAAAAATGGGATTGAAATGTTTTCTGAAGGGATCACATCACTATGGTGGCTTTGATTGTCACCATTAGTGTATTGAAGGTACAACATAGGATATGTCATTCATTACATTTGTATCAAGTGATTCTACCTCCAACCATAGAGGGAAATCCATTGCGCTGTCGATCTCGGTGCCCGTTGAAGTGGAAATACCGTGAAGAGTCATAGTGTGAATTTTAATCTTGGTCTGATTTGGAATCTTCAAATCAGACCACCCAACAGAAGTTACCAATTTAAATTCAGATCTATTTAACAGATTTTTGAAGAATGATGTCGGCATGTGTTGAAGTCTTAGTGGCTTGTACATAATGTTCCTGACTGCAGCAATGGCTTCAACAAAAAAGGAAATACTGGTTAATACTGCTTTTCTCAAAAATGAAAAGGGACAATGTTTTGTGAAGTCTTCACATGTAAAAAGTGAGTTAATCTTTATAGATGTTCTTATCTTTTGCTAAATACTAATCACTTGAAAATGTAATTTGTGAAAGAGGCTATGAAACATCGCCCTGGTGGATACAAAATGTCTCTGTTTGGCACCTGAAAAAGTCAGGAAAAAAAAAAAAACTAAAAAGGTAGGAAATGCGAAGGGCCATAATGACCAGCGCTTTTAGGAGTCTTGCTGATGTCTGAGCTGCCCTCGTCTATTTTGCAGACCAAAAGGTCTGCAAAAGGTCTGCAAAATAGTCTGCAAAATGGTGTTTGCAGACCATTTTGTGAGCTTTTTTTATGAATCCCAACTACAAATTATTTTCTGAAAATTGGCCTAATTATGAGTATTTTCATACAGGATATCTAAAATGTTCAGAAGAAAATTCAGATTGACAAGCCGACATAGTTGGACTTAACTCTACTTTGACACACTATTGGCTGGCATTTGCAAAGCGGAATTTGTTTTCCTTGGCGGTGATTGGCTGTACCCACGGAAGATTGTTGATATTACCTTATTTGGTTGATTACACTGTGTGTTTTAAACCATATTAAACTTTTATTTGGTTTTTAAGGTACCAAAATAAACAGCTAAGCATTTCTCTTAGAGAGTCTCAAGTGTTCTGGGATTTTTAGGTATCCGTTGGTTGCTGTGCTCCATTACCCCAGCAAAAGTAATCAAATAAAATGGTTTATTCATTCGTTCTATTCAGGTTGTGTCTATGGAGAGCCATTTCAGCCAAAATTAATCTATTTTTAATTTATCCCTTTTTCATTTATCTATTTTTCATTTATCAACTTATCCCTTTTCTATTCATCCTTTTTCATGTATTCTTTTCCAATTTTCCATTTTTAACCTGAGCACGTGATCAACTCAAAACCACTCCTATCTTTTTACTCTCTGTCTCTCTGTCATTTAAGCACAGCTGTTGCCGTGGCAACTGCCTGCGCCCGCAACCTTAGCAGAGATTGCGTTAAAAACACAACATTCAGCCCATTACGATATCAGGTTTTCAGACTTGATATTTATTTTGCGGTTGTTAACAAGCGCTCACCTGAAAACACCGGTGGTTAATCAGTCAGTCTTTGAGTCCATTTCTTATTTTGGTAATGAAACCGAAATGCACAGAATGGCGCACGATCTCGTTGAAACAATAATTACTGAGATTATTAATTTTGTTGGGTCATTAATTTGAACACGTTTTGTGATTTTTTTTTTCCTTTATAAAGTGTTTTGGATCTTATTGATCAGAGGACGTGCTGGTCTCAGCAGCCTGGCGGCATTCAGTTTGTCACCTACTGCCGAGATCAACTCAAAACCTTCTACGATCGTAATTGAGCACCCCTGTTGATTAAATATGACTGTAGTTGGAAAACAAACATCAGCGTTAGTTTACCGTGCAACGTCTGGGCAACCGTAGGACTCCTAGACAGACAGCAGCGGTGGATGTCTGAAAGATGGCCTCCGATGCAGATCTCCAAGGCTTGCCACTCTCATCCTCTCAGCTCAACAAAAACAACTCATTCTTTGATGCTCCATAGAGCTGCCTCTGGATATTGCAGTTCCCTTACGATGTACAGAAAAGTCTGCACCTTATAGTTGGATCACAGCTGATAGCTACGGAGGCGCCCTGTACCTTCAATTGTAAGCCAACTCCAGCGGCCGCTTCGTCCAAACTATGAGTCCATGAGAGCCGCCAACTGAAACATGTTCTTTTCGGGCGGCCACACAAAAGATAAAGTCATGAGTCATAACACTATTTTCTAATGAAGTTGCTGAGCTTCAGCTCACTGATAACCCGGTGGTAGGTCGCCATCTTTCTTGAAGCAAAGTATGGTGTGATGCTAACCAACCAATTGGAGAAGTTGTAGCCTGATGATGCTGCCCCTACTCATTAGCATTTATTTATTTACCTTTTTTCCCAGTTTTGGGGAAAAACTGATAAAAGAAAAAATTAAAATTGAAAAAGAATAAATGAAAAAAGGATAAATGGAAAAGGGATAAATTGATTAATGAAAAAGGGATAAATTGATAAATGAAAAATAGATAAATTAAAAAGGGATAAATGAAAAATAGAAAATTGGAAAAGGATAAATGAAAAAGGAAAATATGGAAATCAAAAAGGCCAGGCAGAAATAAATCAGTGAATCAATAAATGTATAAATGAATAAGTATAAATGGGAATAAAGGTCCCAATTACTCATTTTTTTTATTTTACCCATTCAATAATTTTTTTACTCATTTATTTATTTTACTCATTTATTTATGCATTTTTACCCAGTCATTTATTGTTTTTACTCATTTATTTATTTATTTTACTCATTTATTTTTTTCCCTATATTTTTATTTATTGAATTTTGGCTGAAATGGCTCTCCATAGTGTTCAAGATACATGAATTATAGCACATTAGTCATTAAAACAATATTCTACTGGGAGTAAAGCTTTGCTGTATGCCAGTATTAAGTTTTCTTTTCAGTTAGATTAAAATTGAAACAGAGACAGGGGCTAATCACAACCTAGAACATATTTCTTTTTTTTTATTATACTCAGTTAAACAGAAAACAAACATTACACTTCATCCAAACCCCATAGAAGATAAAGTGGGTAGCAGAAAGGAAAACATTGGTGTAATTTGGATTCAGGGCCCACCAGTATGGAGTCCTCTGCAGGCTGTTGAATCAATTTGTTGAGAACTTTAATGAGATGCAAGGCAACATAACGTGAGAATGAAACGTCTAAAATGGTCTCTTTTAGTAAACAGAAAATCCCTTTTTTTTTCTCTCCTCAATGTCGTTTAAAACGAGTTGTGGCCATGAATTTTGAAACGCGCCTCTGATTATTATAAAAGTTTATTCACATCTGCTGTCTCAATCGCTTGAGGTCGGGGCAATTTAAATATGTTTGACAGTGAGTGTCGTTCCGTCTCCAGAGTCTCTGCCGTCCTCAGCTTCAGAGAAAGTGTTGGCTGTCAGTGAACGCTGCCCTTCTTGTCAACTTTGCATCACTTCATTTTGCCAGAACCTTGTTACTGCTGTCGGGAGCTGACCTCGTCTAACGTTGTTTCTATTGATATGTCAAACTCCTGAATGAGATTGGGACAAAAACTGCTCCCTGTATTTGCTTGTTTCAGTGCATAATATAAGTAGTGGTAAAAAAAAGAAAATGAAATAGTAACCTGCTTTCAGATTTGGAGAAATAGAGAGATTAATGCATGTTAATCACAATCACTGGACTTCAATCTAATGCCAGTCCAATGATGGACTGGCAAACACAAACAACAGAGAGTTCATATGAAAGCACAGCACTACTTCAAAACAGTGTTCCGATACCATCCATTAGAAGAGTAGGCCTTTAAAACAAATGCTGTCTATAAGAGAAGACGGTACTCAAAGTGCTGTTTTATGTTTAAGATATAGTACAATGTGGACTTTGGTAACCAGTCATTCTTTAAAGCACTATGAGTCAGATAACGCCTCCATGTTAACTTTGATATTGGGAAAAATACTACCATTTGGAATAAAAGCCCTTCTGCAGCCATCAGATTATTTAATCATTGTTTATAATTTAAAATATGTAGTTTTTTTTCTCTAATCGACAAACTAGGCCAAAGTTATTGACCCGATTTTTGGTTAAAACTATGCAACATTTGTCCCAACTAACAGAATACAGCACGTATTCTATATATTGGGTGTTTATGTAATCTCTCCTATTATTTAAACACTCCTGGCATAGATCTGAATGAAGACATTATTCTAGTCTGTATTTTAATCTTCACTTTTCTGAGGCCTAGCTAAAAGTGGTACTTTAAGCAAAGCCCCAACTAACTCAATGGTTTTCATGTTTCTGCTCATCTACTGTTAATGTTGCACTTTGTATGTTATCTTATCTTGGTATTAGGCTTCATGGTAACTTGACACTTGTTCTGCATATTGTTAACCTTCTAAAAAGTGGGTTTTTGCTTCTGCTTAGTTTCTAGGAGAGAATTAATCAGAACACAGTCCAGTTCATTACAGGTACAGAAAGCATTGAATCACCACTATCGTGGTATCTGTGTTTGCCTTTTAGCTTTGTGTTTTCTGCCTATGTATTTATGTATGTAAATGTTGGCCACTCTTCTTGGAAGAAAACATATTGTATCTTAATCGGACATTCTTGATAACGTCAAAGGAAGAGTCATATTGAGTCTCAGCCAAACCAGACAGGTCGAAAGGAGGTTGTGATGATTCAGTGTTGTGCTGTAGGCCTGATTCCCCCATCTGATGACACAGATCTACTTCTAGCACCGTCCTAGACTGGTCCGACATACCTTCAGCCTCGTTGCCTACATCATTTCAGCAATGCTTTTCAGCAGCTGCACGCAGGAGTCTACGAAAACGACTGTTGCCTGTTGCAATTGTCGCTTTCATCAATACTTGGCACACAGACCCTCATTTGGGTCAATCGGCTCGTGTAATTCTGACTGTGGGTGACATCACTGGATGTCCTGTTAGCTACTGACTGAGGCTGTAGCTGCAGAAAAACAAACACAGGAAAAAATGTGACAGACTCTTACAGCGGTCTGACCTATTTCTAACTACAGCAGTACCTTCCCACGCTTCTGTTTTACAGGAGCAGGCTGTTCTGAGACGAGAATATTTGGACACTGGACATATTATTGGAACATTGAGTCTTATGTTCAACCAACTCATATATCAGCTTAAATGAGCCTTTTTTGTTGTATATAAACATGTTATCACTTACACCCGTGTATACAGTATGTAGCCAAATCTATCTGAAAAGACAAATCTAACCACTCAGATTCTATTTTTTTGAGTCAAGCATAATGGACTCCAAAACAAAACGCTGAAGATGAAGTTACGGGTTCACCCACAGTTTCGTGAAGCCTCTCCACACTCCGAACCTGTGGATATACGGAGTGAGATCATGTGTATCATGCGGTTTTAGTGTTTTAATTTTCCGAGACACCTTGGCATTATGTTGCTGTCTGGAGCAGGTGGTGATGCCTCCAACCTGCCACCTTTTTTTGTGCCCTCAGCATTTGAGCAGCAGCCGTGTCCGTGTGCTCTGATTTCAAGCTATACGTCTCCTGGGAATGAATACATTTCCTCCTATAAAGCTTGTGCATTGTTGGCATCTGGCCTTGTCTGGAAATGTTCAGCGGTCTTTGCCTTTCTTCCTCTCTTCATCTTTTTACTTTTTTTTCATGGTTAGTATATGTGCCAAGGCTTCGTGCAGCACTGTGAACTGATTACAGCTCTACTAGCCTCATTATAGTCAATAAAGGGCTCAAACAGGGTAATAGCTTCATATTACAGGGTTGTTAGAGAAGATGATCTGCCCCTTATTAGCCCTTCTCCGCATGATAACTTAGCAATCAATGAGCTGGACAGCAGCACGGTAGTTTTCTGGCAGTGAAACGCAAACTAAACCGGCATATGTTGATCCCGCCAACAGCCGCACAAAAATCCAAATGTCTTGTCGCTTAAAGCGTTTGTGTTGGCTTTACCTCATTAGCTCTGGTGTGGAACCAGAGCTCCAGAGCATTTAAACGTGCGGGTCGCAAAAGTTTAAGGTAGCATTTCATCTTTTCTACTGCCGGGTGAATAGGTAAAACATTTAAAGAAGTGAGCTAACCGATGTTTGTAGATATTTTCCAATAGCCTATGACTTGTCCTTATGTAGCAAGACTGACGTCTAGTACGTTTTCCAACTAAGTTAGATTCACTTATGTAATACCAATTCACAACAAATATCTAGAGAAACCGTTAAACCCAGCAACATGGAGCCAGTTGTATCATGTATAGGACCAAAACGATCAACGTCCTAGCTTGTGTAAGATCACTGGACTTCAACCAAGGGTAGCTTATTCAGTAGTGATAAAACTACAAAACATAGAATGAATCATGTATAGGACCAAAACGCATCAAGAAGATGGAAGATGCATCCAAAAAACCAGCTTGAAACAGCAAAATTCTTCAGAATATAAAAAAATCAACCACAAGTAAAATTTTCTATATCAGGTTTTACTTGTATCAATGTAAGCCAAGCATTACATAATAGGGATAAGTGGCATTAAAATATTTTTTTTTTCAGTTAAGATTATTGCACCAGCCACAAATGCCTCTGACTTTCAGTATTTACAGCATTAGTTAATTGCATGTAAATGAAAAAGCTCAGATACAGAGCATGAGTATGTAAACAGTCCCTTGTTTAGCATCGCCTGCTCTCCCTAATCCTTCTGTTGTTCTTTCTCCTCTGACATTAGCACTGCTTTAATCACAAAGACTTTACTCGGACTGAACAGAAAGCTGTTAGGGCCGCGGCAGAAAGTGCAACCCTTAGTTATACAACAACATTAGTGTGACGCTGTTTTATAAGCAGTGTTTACTTGATTGAGTTGTTAGTTCATGCTTATAATGCTTAATGTTTACTGCTGGGATTCTCTACAGGGTTCATTGCCACTTCCAAAATTCTAACAGGGTGACTGATGAAAAGGCACATTGGTTGATCATATCCCAACAATGTAGCTTTGTTTTGTCTATTCAGGTGAAAGTCATCGTCAGTCATGAAACATGCAGGATTTAAAATCTTTAGGTTAAGGATCTACTTTACTCTTGTCTTGATCTCATAAAATATGGTACTAGTCATACTTTTAAAAGGGAAAATGTAACTCTACACCCGTTCTGTAAAGCAGGCTCTTACAGCCACGCATATCTCTTACACAAGTCAGGACGTTGCCTTTCCCCCTAACAAACATGATAGGTTGTGTCAAAGTGCAAAGAGACAGATCATTGGACTTCAACCAAGGGTAGCTTATTCAGTAGTGATGAAACTGAAAAAAGAATAGAACGAAACCACCAATGTGTTTTATCCCATGAGACGGTAAATATCCGAGACTAAATTCATACACAGCTTTCTATGCCGACGCTGTTGGGGCCCCGCTGCTCTTAGCTCTGTAATGTGAAAGCTCACGTTTGCAGGAATTGGTGATTTATGAATGTCTGTAAGCAGCTTAAACAGGGGGACATTAAGAGAAAACTGTTTGGTAAAAGGGGCTAAAGGTACATAACAAAATAACCTAAAATCTTTTCTCAGCATAGAAAGTAAGGCATAAATCTGCTGCTGTCTTCATGTTAATCACAATTCAAGTTTTTTTTTTTAAATTATTATCCTGATTTTAAGAAAACTGCATGACTTTAATTTGCATGCTGAGAAAATCCAGCAACTGACACAAAACACACTTGTTGAAGGTTTAATTTATATGTTTAACTTCATGAGAAATGCTTAGTTTATGGCACTATCATATAATCTGAATTTAACTTAATGTCTTCCCGCTCTTTAGACATCTTTGGAACGTGAGTCTTAGTTTAAACACCCTGATATATTGCTGTCATACTGTGAGTAAGAAATTAACTCCTACCCAACTTGGTGCTCACATATACTAAAACTATTTTATACTCTTCCTTCCTCGTGAGCAACAGACCCAATTTCAACTTCACATCTACATGAACCGCTCGATAGAGGTATAAATATTACGACTGCTTTTAGATTAAGCAAAACTGCTTCCTCTAAATTGGCAATCTATGTAGGATATTTATATGTCTTAATAAGCATTAAAAATTTCATACACGTAAATATGTAAAATGAATGATTTTACATGATTTGCGTTTTCACGTTTGAATTAGACGCAGTTCATTGATTGCGCTAGAAGTTTTTGATTTTTTTTTTGCATCTTACTGGGTTGCTATGGAGAGGGTTTAAAATTTTTGAAGCTGATAAATTGTCGTGAGATTAGCTCTTGAAACATTAGCTATTGTACAAATTTCCGTATTTGTACAATACGGAAATTTAGCCACAATTTCCGTATTGTACGAGCTAACAGTGTTAGATAGCCATCATTTTACTTTTGGATGTTGAGGACATTTTCAAAATACAATTGCGATTTAATTTTCTAGAACTGAGGGCTGAAGGTCTGGACAATGCTCTGCTTAGGTTTCATGTTAGCTTTATTTCAGCTCTTTTTTCCTTCGCTTGCGGGCCTCTAAAGTTCATCTGCAAAACAGATCTGTGCCTCATTCGTGCTGAAAGATGACACACGTGTTCTGCAGGAAGGAAAGGAGCCGGACGCAAAGAAATACGATCTGCGCGATGAATCCGCAATTCCCTCACAAGGACTCTGATAAGGGGAAAGCAAAGTGCCATCTCTGAGCAATCAGGAAGCACATTGGTGGCAATTTTAATTGCAAGTAATTAAAAATTAATACGCATTCTTAAGTTAAAGGTGACCCTTTAATCCTTAATGTACGTACACCGCTCTCTCAGCTTCTAATCAAAGTTTAAGGTCACCTCTCACGTGTTCAGTTTTCACTGTCAGCTCAACAAGCATCTGTTTAAGATCCGAGTCATGACAGCCAAACAGGCCCAGCTGCACTTAACAAATGTTCCAATCCAAACATGATGGCCCAATGGGCTCTCGGAATAACGTGTGACCTTGGTGTACATATTGAAAACAGGCCTTGAAGCCTTTTTGATTTCTTTTTTTGTTTTTTGAGAACAGGGTAGGTTATATTTACGTATACAAAATTTATACACCTTTGTCAGGTCGGTGTTGTAAAGGATGACTCTCTCTGAAGGACTCATTTTGAAGGAAAATGATGTACCAAGACAAAGATTTGTCCCTACAAAGCAAAACATGCTTTGTTTATATTTCTGCTGTTTGACATCTAAATGACTTTAAGACACACTTATTCAAAAAAAAAAAAAAAGACATATAATGTGAATGTGGAGATACTGTGGCTGAACTCTGCAGGGTGTCAAGCTTTATTTATGGAAGTATTAAGTGTTTACAAAGCTGCCGAGGCTTTTTAGCCACTAAAATATTACTGATCAACGAGTCATTTATTCCAGATCAGATTTTTTTAAACAACAGTGCAGTAATTAAAGGAATAATACAATAATATGATAATATGATCTATCCAAACTCATTAAAAGACATCATTTTCTTTACAAAAAAAAAAAAACCCTGATAAAATACAATGTTGTATGGCTGATGTCAGGCCATGAAATATGAATCCACCTCTGGCGGCAAATTATGTGCTGTGAACTAGAACTTCTGTAATTTGTTTGCTGGCCAGATTAATTATGTTGAAGATGGTAGCCGTGAACAATTTGCAATCATAGGACATCAGTGTTAATTTAAGCCGAACTGTGATGAGTTCACAGACAGTCGATGTCTCCAGGCTTGATTTAGAATATCGGGCTTAGACCTCTAAAGTAAGCATCCTACAGAAAAGCTAAACCACCAATAAAGCTTACAGTTTTATCTGTGGGAAAAAATAAGGATACAAGCTTATGACAAAATTTTATTAATTGAGTTTGATGGATCAAAAAGCCCCACCCAAATAAAAAATCAATGCTATCGGCTCTGCCACCTGTTGGATTGACGTCATATAAGGCCTTATCGTGTTGAACATCTGTTTTATAAGGCCATATATGGCCTTATCGTATCAAACATCTGTTTATTAAGAGCTTTATCATATGGAACATGTGTTTTGATTGATGAATTTGAGCCTTATCATGATATGAAATCCTTATCGTCAATTTCCAGATTTAAGTTTAAGTCTTATCTTCATAAAACATGCTGTATTCTCTAAGGATCTGGAAAGTTCGAGAATAAAAATGATGCAAGATCTCTTTAAACCCAGTGACCTCCTCTCAGGGATGGAATATTCTAGAACTCTTATTAAGGCACAGTATTCTCCAAGGTTCTGGAAGATTCTACAACTCATTGATGCAACATGGCTTCTGAGTTACATCACTTATTCCCCCCACCCATTTTTAATTTAAGTCAAAGTCTTATCTTCATAAAACACTTTGTATTCTCCAAGGTTCTGGAAAGTTCGAGAATAAAAATGATGCAATATGCCCTGTGAGTTACAAGACTTCATACACAACTTCTTTTCAGTTTCAATTAGCCAATTTGCACACATAGGAGCAAATGGATTTAAAGTATTCTCCAAGGTTCTGGAAGATTCTAGAACTCATTGATGCAACATGGCTTCTGAGTTACATAACTTATTCCCCCTCCCCCCACCCATTTTTTTAATTTAAATAAAAGTCTTATCTTCATAAAACATGCTGTATTCTCCAAGGTGCTGGAAAGTTCGAGAATAAAAATGATGCAATATCTCTTTAGACCCAGTGACCTCCTCTCAGGGTTGGATCCCGCCCCCCTCTACAGCTCTTATCTTCCTGCTGCCCTGCAGATGCCCATCCCA
>CAEGAE010046189.1:0-91893 GCA_903067095.1 Girardinus metallicus
ATGCCGCTGACACTTAGCTTTCGTCAACAACTCGGAGGCGGAAGTGAGAGCTATGTGTTACGCAAATAATGTTCCGGCCGGAACATGGTGCGCTAAATAATAATACATAAATTAACGAAGCTTCGAGGAAGGTACGTTTTCCTCGAGGAATTTTATTAATCGAGGTACTCGAATCATTCGAGGAATCGTTTCAGCCCTAATTGTCAATGTCGCTGAATAAAAAAACTTTAATATTCCCAAATAGTAGTGAGTGATATACGGAAGTCCTGTCTTTTTTTAAGTTGCGCTGCACTGGCGCATTGGTTTGGCATGTGTACAGCCAGCTATAAAAAAAGCTATATTTTATTTGGTCCTGTTTACCAGATATTTTCGGTAGAAATATAGCCTTACACACCTAATTAGCCATTTAAGCCACAAGGAACAAACATGTGGAAGGAAATCCTGAAACACATCTGATTTAAGGTACATGGCAATTGTAGAAAACTAACCTTAACACGCCATTTCCTCTGAGAACTATGGTGGTGCAGCCACATGCTGAATGAACGATTTTCTTTGGAAGAACCACGGAAACTGTAAGAGTTGATGGGTGGAGCTAAAAACGGGGAAAGCTGCTAGAAACTGTAAAACTGAAACTGTGATAGAGGTTCACGTTCCTGCTGGAAAACCATCCTAAATATACAGCCAGTGCTACAAGACAGAGATTTGTAACAAAGAAGCAAGTCCAGTCAAAGTCTTTTCTATTTAAAATCTGTGACAAGACTTAAAAATTTATCTTTATGGATGTATCCATGGATTCTCATTGAGTTAAAGATTTTAGTTCAAAATAATGGGTAAAAACTTCAATCTTCAGATATACCTGTGACTGGATGCCCAGTAGGTTTTCCTTCTGAGTTGCCCAAAACTGGAGCTCCATGTTGGGGCCTGGGTGGTCTCCCTGAAGCAGAAGCATGCCAGAGTCTTTCTTAAGCATGGTAAACACAAACATAAGACTTGCTGTGTTAATTGCAACAAGAAATGGTTCTGCAATGTCAGAATACAAATGGACAGCACCCTTTCCACATTTTACTTGTAAAACATTGTGTAAACCATGTATCTCATTCCATCTACTGTCTCATTATCCAACATTTTGTAAGATACATAACATGAAATCCCAATCAAAGAATTAGAGCTTAGTGATGTGACAAGTTCAAGGGGTAGTGAACTTGCACAGTATGCTTTTCATACCTGCACTGTATGCTTCTAAAAAAAAAAAAAAACACATGAATATATGGAATGTGTGTGTGTGTTTAATGAAATAAATCTGTCCAAAATGAGCAGTCCATGTCTTAAAAATAGTCCATGTTTCCATTCAGGTGCTGGTGTGTGTGCTATCCAATGGGCTTAACCATGAGGACTGGCCGCGGGTGGTTTCTGATGACATCCATCACCACCTGGAAAGACTCAGGAGCAAAGTGGTGACTCTGAGAGGCCATGCAGAGGGAAGAACTCTGCTGCCTCTTCCACTGTGTGTGGAGAAAGCACAACCCCAAGATATTAGCTTTAGGTAAGAATGTCCTTCTGATTTACTTCCACCACTAAATGCAGACATTTTTTGTTTTCAGTCTCGACACAACTTTATTTGTCATTGTATTGCCGATATAGCATCTTTTAAATCAGTGGGTTAATTAATTAAAAAGACTGAAAATGAATAATTGCTCAGTTTAGAATTGCGTCCATTTTCAGAGTCTATGGTTTCTGAATGACATATTACATTTGTACTATAGCAGTAATACATAGTGCTATGCAAGTTACTTTAATGAGCATGTTGCTCCAGAGTATCCACAATATAAATAGGAATCCACTACTAACGTATAATATTAAGGACAAGAATCTAAAAGGTTTTCTTAGTCTTTTTGGCACGTCCTTTAGTTGAATTTAATTCAATTTTAGATCCAAGTTCTGACTTCAGAGCTAATTGGAACATAACTTTTGCTCTTGGTTTACTGTGGTCCACTACATCACAGCTCAGTTTTTGGATGGAAGTCCAAATACTACAATTTTAGCATGTTCAAAATACTATTTGCTCTGAAATTTGTCATAGATTGGAGAAACAGAGTCATTGTTAGCTAAAGTACATTAGCTAATAAACTTTTACTTTAAATGTCTCAATCAGCTTACCAAACTAAAATAAGTTAAGAGTGGTGTAGCAGAGGTTTATTTATTATGGCTACATCAGAATTAAAACAGAAAACTTCAAGTTTGCAGTTTATTATTATTGAGAAACTGGAACTTGCTAAAAATATTTACAACACGACACCCAACTCACTGAAGTAAAGAATTCATATATGAAGTTTGCCAAAAAGTATTTTCATGCTCTATAGCTCAACTTTTTTTTTTTTCTCACTGCCTGCCTCCCTGTCTTTCTCTCACAGTCCAACTGGTTGGCCACTGGATCATGGCTTGTTATACTCTATTGAAACCTTGATCGTTCAGTGGTCTGCCCAGATCTGGAATGTGCTTAAGAAAGACTCTGGCATGCTTCTGCTTCAGGGAGACCACCCAGGCCCCAACATGGAGCTCCAGTTTTGGGCAACTCAGAAGGAAAACCTACTGGGCATCCAGTCACAGGTATGACATTAACTGAGAGGTTGATACTGGGCTTTTACACAAAATGTAACTAAACTTGAACTCTAACAGTGTTCACAGAGATACAAGATAAATCTTTCTACAAACCTTTAACCTACTATTCTTGATTTGCCTACTTTACTAAGTACTTTTATTTTTATTTACCTACTTTACTAAGACAAAAAATTTATTTTGTTTAGCTAACAATAACTCAAGTTTGACATAATCAAAGGGAAGTTGACAGCTTACAATCCTGGAATATGTCCTAGCTGCTTAGCCGTTATGGTTAGCAGTGTTGTGTGCCTTTTTGAGCGCTGCAGTAATTATAAATGAATAATATCCCTGTTCTGTTGCTATTAATCAGAATGTAATATTTTGCTAATGGGTCCCTGAGTGAATCATGGACATGAAAAGACATAATGAATATTAAAGTGCCTGACTGGAAATAAATAAAATTCGAACTGGGTGAGTGATTGAAAATATGTCATAAGGAAATGTTGAGACCCCACCTTCTATAAATTCCTGAACTTTTATGAAATAGCATTACTGTGACATGTACATGTGGGGACTACAATTATTTCTTAGAATTTATTTAATTTTTTGTTGTTGGGAAAATCATTGGCCTAGATAATGCTCTGGAATAGCATTTCTGCAGCAATAAGAAGTTTTCTTCTGGATGTAGGTTTCTTTGATTTTTGCTCTCCTATTCAAAAAATATATTTCCACATTTTTTAAAAAATTAAGTAAAGCGATGTGTCACCAATATTAGTTTAACCTGTCTGTAAGTCATTTTTTTATGTTTCCATTGATACTGGCTCAAATTTTTACCTTTCAGACTGTCCTAATAAGGTGAATGGAAACTGTCAAAGCATAGAAATCATCAGGTTTTTATATTATTTACAGATCCAGAGCTCCAAAGTGGAGCAGATCATGGAGATCCTGAGAAGAGTGAAGAGCAGTTACTACTCCGCCTTTAAGGATGTCTGTGTCAAAGTCAATAAGGGTGCATAACGTTTATTCTAGGATTGTAACTTATCCATGTCTTGCAAAAAAATATTATAAAATTATGTCACTTTAGAATAAGACATGTAAAGGTTTGTGGTTAAAATGGGGAAAAGTTTGGGGGGGTTAATTATGACAGTGCAGAAGGCATTGTCATTTTACTAGAGTAACAACAATAATTTATTTACTTAAAATTTATACACTACTACTGCAGCTGTGCTTGAAGCAGAAGACATAGACCTGCACTTGCGACCTCTGAGGAGACAAATCAGTAACTTAGAAGAGAGGAGTTTTCCTCAGGTGGAACCTCTACTGCCTCCTCTTTTTCACACACTTTGTCTCATCTGGAGTCATTCCAAGTACTACTGCACCCCACAGCGAATGGTGGTCCTCTTGCAAGAGTTCTGCAATCTGATCATAGAAAAGGTACACTGATCATTATTGTCTATGTGCATGAGAAATTAGAATAAACGGTCAGTAACTGAACCATACTGCATGTGTCTCACAGGCCTTTGCATACCTGATTCCTGAAGAACTGTTTAAGATGGAACTTGAGGAGGGGATGGAGAGAGTACAAATAAGTATCTCAGTTCTGTGTTCCTTCAAGAAGCTATTTCACATTTACCGTCAACAAATACCTACTTACTACAAGCACGAGAAGGACATCAAGCTGTGGGACTTCCCTGCAACACTTGTCTTCAAGCGTTCAGACTGCATCTTGGAAAGACTGCTTATGATCGAGGTGTGTGTGTTCATAGTCACAGCTCTGTTTTGTATTTGTGGCAGGAAAGCTAAAGTGTAGGTTTCAGTCCCAAAAAACTCAGCAGAAGAGCTTTATGTGTGTCTGAAAGTATTGCGAAGGGCTATTAAAATACATTTGCCAGATTTTTTTCAGTAAACTGTTATGTTTAAATTTATTTATTGATTCGTCAGTATTATTCAACAGCAACTTTTCCCATCTCTTGAATAGGACATTTTTGCAACAGCTTTGGACTTTCTGAAGCTGGAAAAGGTTGAGCTTGGTGGATCAAGAGGAAAAATCTTAAGTGAGATGGTGTTCAGCATGAGCGAGGAGTTTCATGATCACTGGAGGAGTCTGAGAGAGAGCAAATACGACCCCTTTGACTACACTAATGATGTGAGATGTGGTTAGGCTGTTGCTGTTTGTCCTTGATGTCGCACTTCTATTTATTCATTAGGCCTCAACGGGTTGTTATTCACAGTCATTTATATGTGGCATTGACAGGCCTGGCCAAATAATGAAAAATAGTAATGAGATGTTATTTTTCTGTCCAGCAGTGCACTAATTGAAAGCTAGTAAGGCAAAGTAGTTGCTAAGCAACACACAAGAGCCAGTGACTGGAGTCATTATTAATCAGGGCATCAATATTTAATTTACTACATGTAAATATTATTTTACATCAGCTTCCAGTGTGACTCAGAACAGAAACTCAATCTGAAATTGATTTGTGTCAGAATAAATTTTTCTCAAGTACAAACTATTGCAGCCAAAACTGATTAACTGAGCTAAGGAGAGCTTGAAACGCATCCACTGAAGTTTTAATGGAATAAAAATTGCACAGAAATGTAGGTTAAATCTGAACCTGCTTTAAATAACACATGAAGTGGGTATGTCCATCATTTCTTTTCTCTGTTGCCCTTTTGTTCGCAGGATTTTGTGCGTCATCACAGACGCTTTGTGGAGCAGAACAAAGATTTTGACCAGAGGCTGGGGACTGTCCTCAATTTGGCCTTTCACCACTCCAAAAACCTCAATTCAGTCTTTAAGGTAGAGGTATTCTTTTTTAACATCTAGAAAAATCCAAACACTGCATGCAATATTGCATTTTCAGGATTTTATGATAAAAAGGACACAACATCTAACTTGTTTGCAGCCATTTGTACGTCATTTGTCATATTTTTCTCTTGAGTGTTGTTTTTATAGTTCGTGGAACTAAAATTTACACATAATTTTTTCTCATCCAGCTGTTGAAAATATTTGGCAGTCTTCTGGAGAGACCCAGAATCCAAGAGTTGTTTTCTCCTAATTACAATGTGCTTCTGGCCTTGTTCAACCAGGAAATAGACCACTGTCATTTCATACTGGATCAACACAGAGAAAAGGTGAGCGGTCAAATTAAAATATTCTTATGAAGTGTTTTCAAATTTTTCTTTGCTTACTCGTTTCTTTTTATGTTCAAGCACTTTATGCTTTTAACACTGAAGTCTTTAAAACAGAGAGACTTCTGAAGCGGAGCAATGCAAACATGCTCTTAAGTCATTTAGATCACATGCTGTAGAGCAAAAACACATATATTCAGCACTCTGACCAGACTGGAGGTGGACACCCCAAAAGGTATAATGTTATGCACAGAGTTGAAACCAGATATTTACATGTTCAGTAAGATATTTCCTTTTTTCACTCATGGAAACTTAATTAAATAAAAGTTTCAGTCTTAGATCAGTTTGGATTACAAACCTTCTTCAGAGGTAAAAAAAAAAAAAAAAAAAAAAAGACATGTAGAGGGTCGAAAAATGACAAATTTTGGCAAACTTGATTGACCTAAAACTGTGAAAGTGTGGTCAGATTTAAATATTTGCTCTACAGTTATGCAAGGAAAATTGTTACTGCTGAGTATAAGCAGAATTCATCAGCCATATTAATAATACTGAATTTAATTTCAGCTGCAGTCTGATTGTGCAGTTCTTGGAAAGAATATGCCCTCTGTGGCTGGGAATCTCAAATGGTCACAAGAACTTCGGAGCCGCATCCTCACGAACAGAAGCAACTTCTGCCAGCTGCCTCACACGTACGAAGCGACTCTATACTTACAAGGCTCAGACAAAACAAATAAACCTAAAATGCCTCTCATTGTTTAACATTTATGCAGCAGTTGTATCTCTTTGCATCTGCATACACTATTGCAAAGAATGTTTAAAGCTTTAGAGGATTTCTCTGCGAACTGATTAGCATAATAAAGACTGTACTCCTTCTCAGAAGGAGCCACATCCCTTAGAGACTGCTGGTGTCCTTTTATCGCTTCACTGTGGAGAGGCCTGACTCACTGTGTCTCTGCATGGTTTTCCAACTGCAGAGCGGAAAAAGAGCTCCATTTGGTAATTAAAGTTGCCCTGCGGAAAATCAGAAGTCCTCTCCTACAAGAACAGCATAATACCTGCTGTTTCAGAAACATGAAAAAAAATCCTTCAGGACACATCACATCCAGAGCATGTACTGTTGGACTCCTGTCTTCAGGCAGACATTTTGGATCCTGAAAGACTAAAACCAACAGACTTAGAAACCGTTTTTGCCCACTAGCCATCACCATGCTGAATACTGCTAAGTGGTCAATTTGACCAGATCGATAATTACGTTTAGTTTTAAGCTAATTTTTACCAAAGGATAAGTACAATATTATAATGTGATTGTTTTATTGTCTATTTTTTTTTAAATTAGAATCTTGATTTCATCTGGCGAACTGCACCAAAATTCTTTTGGTCAATGTTTTATTGTTACAATGACAATAAAGATTACATTCTTTTCTAAAACATTTTGTGATTGGGTTTTAAAACTATATGGATAACAAAGTTGTTCCTTTTCTATTTCACAGGCCTGTTGGGAGTGCAAATGCAGATGAAGTGCTCAGGAAGTGTGAACATGTTCTTGAGATTTTAGAAAAGCATGATGAGGAGCTGTTGACTGAGTGGACTGAGGGGCTGGAGGATATCTGCCAATTACATCTCAAAGAGCCACTGTTGGCACTGGACACTGATACGGGCCATTTCCAAGTCAACTTCAGTCCTGCTGTAAGCACAAATAACAATAATGCTCTTATTAAAAGTATTAATAAGAGCATATTGTTTTAAATTACACTGTCCACACAAACAATAAATTGAAAAATCTGCCAAATGTAGATACTTTGTATAAATTCACAGAACAATACGGTTAGGATTATCAAACACATTAAACTACAACTAACTCTGTGGTTCAGTAATCTTGTGTTTTTAAAAATGTCAGTTTGTGTTCCTTGGTTGAATAATAGAAAAATATGTCAATTTGAAAATATTTCCAGCTCCAGAAATTTCATAAACTAAAGGAATACAACCTAAATTTGGAGATAGGTGTTCCACATCAAATTTTTAGTGACATCAGAAACATAAATGGACAAGAATGAAGTGAAAACATATCTACAATTTTGATAGCAAATGCAGTATGAATAATATCATTAATTAAACAAATGTTCTTTGCTAGAATAATGTGTGAATTATTCATTAGCATCTACCAAAAGCACATTTTTTGCTAGCGTTCTTGTTTTTTATGTCATGATAATTGTATTACCACTACCATCAAACACCTGTCAAATCACCGTATCACTTTTTGTAGTCATCTGTATTATTCCTGGAATTATACCCAATCTTGTTATGCCTACCGTGGGAAGCCTTTTACCATTTTATTGGCCTTTAGGCCTTTAAGTCATTTATTCTATTTGTTCATTCTATGTAGCTCTTCTTCAGCAACTGTAATGGGGTGTTCGTTTACCCATATCTTCTTCATATTTTTGTTAATTTTTTTAAAAGAAAACTAGGACACCAATAATACAACAACTATCAAAATCGAGGTCTACCATCAAAACATCACAAAATATTTAAAAAGTTCTGCATAGCTGTAGAAAAGGCCTTTGATGTGAAGTGTTTTTAAAACTACAGTTGGTAAGTTAGGGTTAGGGTTGGTTAGCTAACCCTAACCCGCAGTTAGGTTAGTTTGCAGGTTAGTTATCCAAGCAGAAAAGCTGACTAGCAAATGTAAGTTTTCTGTTTAATTAAAGATACAGGACGCCAACCCTCAAGGCCTGGATTTTAGGACACCTAACTTAAAATATCAGCTGCTTTTTGCTCTGATTGGTGACTCACTTTAGCAATTCTATGCAGCACAAAAACTGTTTAATACATTTTCATAATGTTAAATATTTAACGTCATTTTAACATTGCTTTCCCCAGCTGATGTCTGTGCTAAAGGAGGTGAAATACCTGAGCATCCTGAAAGTCCAAAACATTCCTAAAGCAGCTCTTCATCTCTATTCTAAGCAGGAGCGATTATACCTGGTGGGTTAATAGCATCCTGACATCACAATGGACATTATGGCAGCTATTGTTAAATATTTTGTCAATGTAAAATATATTAATAATCATGTCTGTGCTTCTTCCTGTCATGTAGTACACACAGACACTGACCTTAGTGACCCAATGGTACAACAAGCTAAAAAGCACCATCTTGGCAGTAGAGCTGGGCTTGGTGAAAGATGAAATGGATGGGGTGGGACAACAGCTGGAACCAGCCCTTCAGGAACTGACATGGGCTCAGGATGACCTTTGGGACTTCATTCAGAGTACACAACAAGTGGTCAAGGTAATGAATATTTTTATCAGATTTCAAGGAGATTCATCAATCCGTCATCAGAGGAGGAGCTAAAAGCAGAACATGAAGATGTTCTGAATAGCAGAGTGAAGTGAAACCATTCAACGGATATCAACCAAATATCCAAGACAATGACCTAATTTGAGCACTTTCCTTCCTTAGGAACTGCCTGAAAACTGTTGTTGAACATATTTACAGAATACAATTGTTTGTCTCTTTTTCTGTTGTTAGAGTATTTCTAGTCGAGTCCAGAAGAGCAAAGCTAACATTGAAGCCATTGAGGCCCTCATAGTTAAATTCAGCAGCCAGGCTTTCATCACCAGAAAGAGTCGTGATTCCTCTCTTCTCAACATCTCCGACATTGAAGACAGCGTTTCCAAACAACAGGCTCTCATCAGCAGTACAGGGGTGCAGATACACAAACTACTGCTGGTATGCTGATGTTTGTATTCTAGAGCATAAAATAAGGGTCACAAAAAGCTCCGTGCATCTTCACATTCACTCTGAGCACTCTCCCTATCTCTGAAGAAATGGATTCCCAGAGCTCAATACAGCCTGGATCATGTTTCACGGTGGGGATGCATTGGATTTTTTTGAAAAAGTATCACGGCAGAGAGTGCTGAATATATATCCAGAACACATGTAGATTTTTCTTTAGGAAAACATTGAAAAACCACTTTTACTTTCTTTCCAGTGTATATTTATGTACTACTTCTTGTTGCTCTATCATGTAAAATCTCCAAAAAAATCTATTAAAGTTTGTGGTTGTCAGGTAAAAAATTAAAATGGTTAAAATGGGTTTAAATACTTTTGCTAAGCATCATATTTCATTAAACCAATAACTTTTTTTGTTCACTGTGATCCAGGAGAACCAGTCTCTGCTAGGTGTGACGGATCAAAGCAGCTGTGAGTGGCGTGCGTACACAGAGTACGTGGACCGGATGGTCGTGACAGGCTTCTCCAACGCAGTACGCTGTTCCCTGCAGCACTTTGTGGACAACACAGATGCAGCTCAGCGCATTACCCCCCTCTTTGAAATAAAACTGATACTCAACAGCAATGAAATGACCTTTGATCCTTCACTGGACTTGAGTCACGATGGAAACTTCTACGATATTGTGGACAAAATGGTGACCAACATTGCAAGTATGGCATCCTTCATACCAAGAGTGGCAAAACACAAGCAGATGGATAACTATCAGGTATTATACATTTAGATTATGTATTCACTGTGAAAGTACACTGCCTTACAGAAATATTCATCTGATTTTCAAAACTTTCAAAATCTGAAATTTGTGGCAAGTGTCTGTGAGAGTTAATCCAGCAAACATTTGGGGAATGTTTGCTGGAGAACATTGCAGAACAAATGACATGATAAAGACCAATAAACACAGGAGACAGGTCAGGGATAAATTTGTAAAGAAGTTTGAATCACTGTTAGTTTATAAAACGATATTGCAAGGTTTCAAACTTGAAAATGTATCTATTCTTACAGCTCCTATGCTGTCTTATGAAGACAAGTAGTCTTTTGAGAACATTTTCAAGACTGCATCCAATTAACACTAATTAATTTGTGTTAGTCACAGTTACTGTATGACCTAAAATGGCAAAAAAAAAAAATACACATTGTGGTTGTAAAGTATCAAAACTGAAATGGTTTCTATGTATGTAAAGTTTTGTAAAGCCTTATATTACCCTGATTTCTCATCCTTTAGTTTGACATAGATGAAATGGAGGATTTGTCAGAAATGTGTCACATTATCCGCTCACGGGCACGAGGCGTGGTTGCCAAGGTAATTCTCTTTTCTAGAGACTTATGTATTATTTATTTAGTACACAACCATAAACATTGTGTGATTTTCAGGTCAGGGAGTATCAGGCATCATTTTCTAGCTACCGCTACCTTTGGACTGATGACAGGTCAGATGATTGATTTTATGAAATTTCCTCTTTGCAGAGATCTGTATTTATTTATTATATCCTCCTTTTTTATCTCGCTCTTTCAGGTCTGAATTTATGAGGCAGTTTCTGCTTTATGGCCACATGTTAAGCACGGAGGAAGCCGAGCTGTATGCTGACTATGAACTGAAAACGAACCCACCCACCTTAGAAAACTTTAAAGATCAAGTGTGTTCCACTTATGTGACTTAACTGTTCATAATGTTATTCTAGCATTCAGAGAACTTAATAATGCAATGAGAGTAACTCGATTATTTCCTCATCTAGATTAATCTTTTTGAGTCTCTGAATGTTCGGGTGAGCAAAATGGAGGACAGGATGGTGTTTTGTGGCTGGCTGCAGCTGGACATCCGTCCCTTCAAGCACACACTCATGAATATCATCAAAAAGTGGAGCTGGATGTTCAAAGAGCACCTTCTGAACCATGTAAATCAAAGGTGAGACAAACACAAACAAGGACTTCTTATTCACCACAGATATCATTTGCAGAAGTACAAAATAGTTATAGAAATAGGTTTTGAATATTTAATGTAATACTCATAATTTTGGACCGTTGCCAAAAATCCAGACTTTAGATATGACAATCAAGATTCCTTTTGTCCCAAAACTCACAATAATTTTATACATTTACTGCAGTCTTTCTTCCTTTTCCATATCAACAAGTATTTTCACCCAAGCAGAGTTTTGGCACGTCAGCTTTAACAATCTGTTCCAGCAAGTGTTTTATCTCAGTTTAGAAAGCTGCCCCAGTATTCTGACAAGGAATTACCAATAAAGCTCTTAGATTCATCATTTATATCCACAGATATACAGTATTTACTCAACTCACATTCTCAAGAGACTCATGTCTTCCTCCTGCAGATTTTAGGTGGAGGGGTTTAGTTCAGAGCTAGGCTAGCATTAGCTTGTTTGGTCTCTGCCTAATGTGACTCATTGATCATTTTGCTTCTCCCAACACAGTTCAAGGGGGTTTCAGTTCATCTTTGGTTGACAAAGGCTACACAAAAATGTTTTCTTATGTTTCATAAGCTTAACCGTTTGTTTTCCACGTCCTAAAACTTAAGTTTTTCTAAGATTTTCTTTCTTGTTTTATTTTAGGATTCGTCACCATTTGCTTTCCATATCACTTCGATCCTCAGTTTTAAAATTCCTTAGAGTTTTGTTCTGTTCTTCCGTATATATGTATTTATACTTTACTTTAAATTCTCATCTTTAGTTTTATTTAATTGTACATCGCAAGAGACTCCCTGTTTCTTTTTTCTCTCTTGGTTCAACATCTGTGATACTGGAGCTTTGCGTCTCTGCAAGTGTCAACTTCTGTTAACAGCTTGTCACTGACAGTTTTCTGTGTTCCCTGACTGACCCACTAGGCTTCTTCAGTGTCTCAGCTTAGCTTATTCTATATGATAACTCATGAAATACTTGCTTTACAATCTTTATTATTTCACAGTGTGAAGGAGCTGTCCCATTTTCTCGAGGACACAGCTGGAGGTCTCTCTACCAAAGTATCAGATGGGGATTATGCGGGGTTGGTGAGCATAATGGAACACCTCATGGCCATCCGAGATAGACAGCTCAGTAATGAACAACACTTCAAACCACTCAAGTCAACTGCAGAGCTACTCAAGTCCTATGGTCAGCAACTTCCAGAGAGTGTCTACACACAGCTGGAGGTTTGTTCCAGTGCAAAGTCTGTTTACAGACAGGGCTTTGTGCGGCCATCAGCGCATGAAATTCTTCACTCCTATTTTCCAAAACATAGGAGCTGCCTGAGAAGTGGAAAAGTGTCAGAAAAATTGCCTTCACCGTCAAACACGAAGTTGCACCACTGCAGTCAAATGAAGTTTCAGTGATACGCAGAAAATGTGTTCGGTTTGAGGTGAGGCTAGGTGTGAGCAAGGTCAGATGTCGGTCTGGAGATCACCCACAAGGAGCTTGATATCTGATAAACCTATATTAACTTTTGTCCTTCCTTTCCTATATTATTTATGTGACCCAGCTGCCAGGGTTCGCACATTTATAGACTTTGAAATCGAAGAAGATTTACATGCATCATAGATTTTCCAAATGTTCACATTTTAGGTGAAGCAGCATGAGTTCAGAGAGCGATTTCGTACTGAATCGATCTTCAAGATCAATGTGGAGGAGCCATATGACCTTATTGATAAGGTAAGCCAAGGAAAAGGTTCCTTTGCAACATATTATGAAAACTGTTATAAAAATGAAACTCTACAAAGTAGCAGAGGTCTAACAGCATCTGAACCACCAACTTTCTCTCTAGTGTCATCAGTCAGTTGCAGGGATTGAGATGGAAATGAAGAACCTGCAGGACACGGCTGATTTATTTGAGGTCAGCTTCCCAGAGTACAAACAGCTGCGCCAGTGTCGCTCTGATATCAAACTTGTCAAAGCAGTCTGGGACATGATCATTTTTGTAAAGGTACAAACTATTAGACATAAAAGATATTCTAATAGTTTTTTTTAAATAACCCTTTAATACTATGGTTTAGAAAAATGTTCTAAAATTTGCCCAAAAAAACTCTTCAATACTAGACAAGTATAGAAGAGTGGACAAAAACTCCATGGAAAGAGATAAACGTTGAGCTGATGGACATGGAGCTCCGACGTTTCGCTAAAGTACGTGAAGCATATATTTAAGAAGCCAGACCCTATTTTAACTTGTGGTAGTGAAAAACGTGTTCACTTTTATGCTCTCACTGCACGGCTGCTTCTCTTTGCAGGAGATGAAGATGCTAGATAAGGAAGTGCGAGCGTGGGACGTTTATCTGGGTCTAGAATCAACCGTGAAAAACCTGCTGACCTCTCTGAGAGCTGTCAATGAGCTGCAGAACTCTGCCATCAGAGAGAGACACTGGCAGCAGCTTATGAACACTACAGGAGTATGAGAACCGATACGCTCCCACTGTGCTGTGTTTCTGCATGCTTTGCATGCAGTTGTTCTGCAGACTTCTCTCTAGGTTCAAACATTCTGATCACAACCACAGCACAGCAAATCTCCTTTATGATCCTCAGGTACAGTTTGTGATGGGAGAGGGCACCACCTTGGGGGACCTTTTAGAATTACAGCTACACCGTGTAGAGGACGAAGTTAAAAACATAGTGGACAAAGCTGTAAAAGAAATGGGCATTGAGAAGGTAGGAAGCAGGGAATTGATGCTGTTTGTAAAAATAAAAAGTTGCCGAATATAAACTTAAAGAAAAGTTGCATGTTGAGTCTGCCTTGCTTCAAAGAAAATACATGGGTGTCAATATGAAAATGTCAAAATGGCTGTTTTATCCCTATTGAACTATATCCATTTGAAATATAGGTTCTGGCAGAGATAACACAGACCTGGAGTGTTATGTCGCTGTCATATGAGACTCATAACAGCACTGGAACACCATTGCTCAAAGCTGATGAGAATCTAATCGAAACGTTGGAGGACAATCAGGTAAGTTCGTTATATGGATTCATTACAGCTTCGTGCTGATGGAGGTTCTCAGACATGCTAGACTTGATAATCCTAAGTGATTAAGTGGAATGCAACCTCCTGTAAAATCTTCAGAGCTTTCTTTTTTTCAAAAGGCTTAAAGCATCAGCCTCTATTCTTACCTCTGCAGCAAAAGTTTCAGAGGTATGAATACGTTTCTAAGGCAATACATAATTTTGCTTTGCATTTCTGTTAAATAAACAAACTATGCTCAAGCACACTTTGATCACTTTGGTCGCTCTTTGAAATCAGGGTTATCCAATCAACAAAAAAATTAAATAACAAGAAGAAGATGCTGAAATGTGTGACTACATCAGAGCAGCTTTCTACAAGAGCTGTGAATCTGCCATATTCACTTACCTTCAGGTACAACTCCAGAACATCCTGATGAGCAAATATGTGGAGTATTTCCAGGCAGAAGTGAGTGGATGGCAGAGGAAGTTAATGGTGGCTGACCTAGTTATCTCAACCTGGATGTCTGTTCAGAGGACTTGGGCACACCTAAACAGCATCTTCACCAACAGCGATGACATTCGCTGCCAGCTGGCCAACGTTGCAGAGCGCTTTCAAGGAATTCACACTGACCTTCAGGTTAACACCCAGCCTTACACGTGTCCATACTTTTCTTCTTTTTTTTTTAAATCCCTTCATCTTGTTTTTTTTTTGTCTAATTGTTTTAGAGTTTGATGATTGAAGTGGTGCAAGACAGCAATGTGGTGAATGTAACCAACAAGCTTGGCTTCCTAGACAGCCTGGAAACCTTACAGAGGAGGCTATCTGTGTGTGAGAAGGTCCTAGCTGAGTATTTGGAAACGAAGAGACTCACATTCCCCAGATTTTACTTTGTCTCAGCTTCAGATTTGTTGGAGATTGTGTCAAAGGGAACACAGCCCAGACAGGTGTCACATTTTATTGGTATTGTCTTAAAATCAGCCGATCCATAAAATGTTACCTCAGGGCATTCATAAATAATTTTGACTCCATATGTGTGCGGAGGACTAAAGTGCTTCATCTAGATTTAAATGAAGAAAACTGATCTGTGTTATACGCATGTGTGTAATTTTCAGGTGACCCGCCATTTATTGAAGTTGTTTGACAACATAGCAGACCTTCGCTTCAAGGACTCAGATGAGGCCGGAGGAGAGGATGAAGATGGAGTGGCAGTTGCTATGGGGATGTACAGCCGGGAGAGAGAATATGTTTCTTTCTCAGAACCGTGTATCTGTGAAGGACAGGTAAACTATATATCTATAAATAAAGCTTATATATAAATATATACACACGTCTATCAATATATATAACCTTTTGTTCTCCAGGCAGAGTGTTGGTTAAACGCACTGGAAAGCAGCATGCGCTGTACAGTCAGGAAAGAAATACAGGAGGCTGTTGGTGCCTATGAGGACAAACCAAGAGATCAGTGGCTGTTTGATTATCCTGCACAGGTTTGTGTTTTTGCATATTTGTAGATTTTGAAACATGGATTTGGTTCTCTTTCATCAAAAACAAATGTGGATTTGAGTAAAGGAATTATGGTTGGAAAAGTTCCTCATTTGATATTTGAAACCATACCTATACTGACCAATGTCGGCATATGAAGACTAAGGGATTGATAAAGGGGTTGACAGCTTGAGGCAGTCATGATTTATGTCCCATACACCTTTTTATTTTCAGCAGCCACTCCTGCAGAATTTGAGCCATGAATGAATGAGTTTTAAAATCCCCTCAAATGTTGTATAACAGGAGGAGCTAATCTTAATTATAAGTAATGTTAAAAATTTCCCATTAAATTTCAGCTTACTGCAGCAACTAAATTAAACATAATATCCTCTTATGCAATCAGCCCCTATAATCTTAAAAGCAAATTTCCATGGAAAATTTTTTTATCAAACTTAACCCATAATACAAAATTGATAATCCTTGCAATCCATGTAGAAGTAACTGTATTCCCATTTTGTGCTTTATGCACATTTGACAAGTTTAGTTCTATTCAATGCAACATTAAACCATGTTAGAAAACAGAGCAAACATTGTTTTGTACATAGGCTCTCAAGCCACAGGCTAATTTGCAAACCCATTCCTCGGTCGGACCTTTATTAAAAGTTAGAGAAGTAAGACCCTATTGTTGCATGTTCTGTTTTCTTTTTTCCCATATAAATAGGTATCATTAACTGGTAGTCAGGTGTGGTGGGCCACAGATGTGGGTATTGCCTTTGAGAGGGTGGAGGAGGGATTTGAGACAGCTCTCAAAGACTACAACAAAAAACAGGTAGGGTCAGAAAGTCAGTCTTTTTTCATTCTGGTGGGTCTACAAAGAGGCACTTTTAATAAGTGATTTTTGTCAATTTCAAGATCACACAGCTCAATTCACTGATCCACATGTTGCTTGGGGATTTAAGTCCTGGAGACAGACAAAAAATAATGACCATCTGCACCATTGATGTTCACGCTCGAGATGTGGTTGGCAGTCTCATCACTCAAAAGGTATCTGAAACAGACCTTATTTGAATGGTAGACATTAGAGTTATTGGAGTCTACTGTTGGTTTTACTGTGTTCACCTGCTAGGTGACGAACGGACAGGCATTCGCATGGCTGTCTCAGTTACGCCATCGCTGGGATGAAGAAACAGGACACTGTTGTGTCAACATTTGTGACGCCCAGTTCCAGTTCAGCTATGAGTACCTGGGAAACACAAACAGACTGGTTATAACTCCACTTACTGATAGGTAGTAAGCCTCTGTTGTAAGCTCCACTCATGATATTCTCATACCTAATGATATTTATTTTATAAAGAGCAGATTTTAGACCTGAAGGAGGTATTAGTAATGGGCTTGCACTGCAGGCTTATTAAAAAGTAGAAAGAGTCCACATTGAAATACATATTGCCTTGAAATAGAAAAGTGTTCTTGTTTTTCTTACAATGCCTTGCAAAAGTAGTCATATGTTCCAAACCTTTCTCACATTTATCATGATGCAACCGTAAATATTTATGTATTTTATAGGGATTTTGTGAGATAGGCCAGAAAAAGAAGAGCATAATAAATTTTTGGGGAGTATGTCTTTAATCCTTTGCAAATTTAGCTAGTTAAATCTTTACCAATTAACTGCTCAAACTCGAGCATTTTGGCTAGAAAGCAGCAGTGAACATACATTTTAAAGTCTTGCCTGATATGCTCAGTTGTACTTTGGTCTGAACTTTGACTGGACCAATCTAACATGCTTCGTTTTGCTTTTACTGTTTATAAAGCTAAACAGTAAAAGTTTATCGTCCTGCTGGATGATAAACCTTAAACCCAGTCTCAAGTTTTTCCTTTTCTACCTATCTCTTTCTACTATCATCAGCTTCTTTCTCCATTTGTTTATCACATTAAATATTAAAAATAAAATGGTTGTGTAACATGACAACATGTGAAAAAGCCTAAGTGGTATAATTACTTTTGCAAGTTATATATATTTTTCTACTATGATTAATAACAATGGATATTCAATACTTTTATACTTGTAATGCCCAGGAGTTAAAATCCACATTGTTAGGACCTTGGAGTTTGACTTTGTATCAATTTTTTGTATCAATTTTAAATCTCAACACCACCACAATCAGGTGTTACATAACCCTGACCCAGTCCCTCCATCTGACTATGAGTGGCGCCCCATCAGGCCCGGCTGGCACCGGTAAAACAGAGACAACTAAAGATCTGGGACGCTCCCTTGGTATTATGGTGTATGTGTTCAACTGTTCAGAGCAAATGGACTATAAGGTATCATAAACATCAAACGTGTTGTTCTCAGTTTCTGTTGTGGCAGTTTTTCCTTCAATTATCTAAAATGAGTGAGACTATGTATTCTGCATCCTTCTCCTTTCTGTGTCCTCAGTCCATAGGTAATATTTATAAGGGTCTGGCTCAAACAGGAGTGTGGGGCTGCTTTGATGAATTCAACAGGATTTCAGTGGATGTCCTGTCTGTGGTAGCTGTGCAGGTCAAGACTATTCAAGATGCTGTGCGCAACAAAAAACAGAGGTATGCATGTATCTATCTATCACGGATGCGTTGTATATTTTATTGGCTTTGTAATGTTGGGTAACATTTTTTAGTTTATTCTTGCAGGTTTCAGTTTCTGGGTGAGGAAATCGAGCTGAAACCAACAGTGGGGATCTTCATCACTCTGAACCCAGGCTACGCTGGAAGGGCAGAACTCCCAGAAAACCTTAAGGCTCTGTTCAGGTCTGATATCAAGAAAAATAGAGGCTTTCAGTACAAAGGTTCATAAACACCAGAAATTTCTTATCTCTTGCATAATTGCCTAAAATTCAGGCCCTGTGCAATGGTGATCCCAGACTTTGAACTGATCTGTGAAATCATGCTGGTGGCTGAAGGGTTCATCGATGCACGTCTGCTGGCACGCAAGTTCATCAGTCTCTATACTCTGTGCAAAGAGCTGTTGTCAAAACAGGTACACACATAAAAATATGTAAAATTTCCTGACTTAAAATTTATTTGAATAATGGTTTGGCATGCTCTTAAAAAGTTGTATGTGAAGATTATTTTATGACTGATAATCATTATTTTTGTTTTAATTTATCAGCATAACAAATGTATATGCTGGTACATGATATGTTTATATTCCAACTCTTTTTGTTTCTCCGTTTGATAAACTAAAATAAAGAAACAGCAAGTTGCTGTGAATACTATTAACACTGTCATCCATTTAATGTCAGAGTTTTACTGATCTTTTGTGCTTACGCATTTGAATGTAGACTTATCAAACTGACATAACAAAGTACACCTAGTAGTAGTGTAATTGTTAATTGTTTTTGACTTACACAGCCTATATTTCCTTATTTTTTTAGGATCATTATGATTGGGGTTTAAGAGCTATAAAATCAGTCCTAGTAGTAGCTGGGTCCCTGAAGCGTGAGGAACGTAACAGACCTGAAGAACAGGTGAGCCTCACTTCTGATTCTGACTGAAACAGTGGCTATAACTTACACAGCGATAATTTTGTTTTCCCAGGTGTTTTACCCTTTGCTGACAAATTCAAGCTTAAACACTTTTTCTTCAGGTACTAATGCGAGCGCTGAGGGACTTTAACCTGCCGAAGATAGTGACCAGCGATGTGCCCATATTCCTCGGATTGATCAGTGACTTGTTTCCTCAGTTGGATGTGCCCAGGAAGAAAGATCCCACTTTGGAAAACGCCGTTCGTCAGTCAGTCATTGACCTGCGTCTCCAAGCTGAAGAAAATTTTATCCTTAAGGTTTGCAGTTGTACTGTACTCTTTCCACTTTTGATGGAATGACTGAATAGAGGTTGGTGATACATTCATTGTATGAGATATATTTTAAACCAACTCTGTGCTGCAATTTTCTCCACAATGTTGACCTTAACCCAAAAAGAAATTAGTTTTTAAACTAATAAAATGTGAAAATGGAGAGTGGGATGCACTCCACATACAAACACACGCATATATATATATATATATATACACACACACACTGTGGGAGTCAAATGAAATGTGAAAAATTAAAAATTTTAACATTTACTTTCACTTTGAAGTTATATCAGACTGTGTTTGTTTAACTGTAAACACATAAACATGCAATTAATATTTCCATGTTTATGTGTGTTCAGGTGACTCAGTTGGAGGAGCTGCTTGCTGTCAGACATTCTGTATTTGTGGTGGGTGGGCCTGGAACTGGAAAAAGTCAGGTTAATAACTTCACCAATGGCAATAAAAATAAAACCAAATTTTTGTTTTCATTTTTAAAGACTTTTCAAGTGTTTTAACCACGTACCTTGTGCCTAATCAACTTATCTATTTATATATGTTATTTTATTAAATTAACTGTGATGGAAGAGCTGTTTTCCTTCTGTTTGTCATTTTTGGCTTTTGTTTTTTGTTCATTTTGCAGATCTTGAAGACCCTCCACAGGACATATTCTATCATGAAGAAGAAGTCAGTATGGACTGATATCAACCCCAAAGCTGTAACCACAGATGAATTGTTTGGATATCTGCATCCTGCTACCAGAGAGTGGAAAGATGGTGAGAGGCTTAAACACTTTTTACAAAAAGTTTAATAAACACAGATAATAGTCAAAATAAACAGAGATCCCGTTAAATCTGAGTTATTCCAGTTCATAACATAGTTAATTCCTAAACCTTGTTTGAAAATTACTGAAACATGATGTAAACATTAGGGGGTTTTGTTGTTTGATAGTTAATAGATTTTTCTCCATATTAAACTCATTGTTTCTTTCATTAGGTCTTTTCTCCAACACTATGAGAGAGTTGACCTCAGTGGCCCAAGATGGACCAAAATGGATAGTTTTAGATGGGGACATTGACCCCATGTGGATTGAGTCACTCAACACAGTTATGGATGACAATAAAGTGAGACATCATTCCTTGTTAATTAATACTTAGTTTTTTATGTTGGTGTTTTGCTACAATATATGTTTACAGTAGTTAGAGAAAACCACCTTATACATTTTATGCATATTTTTATATATTTCATTCCAAGTCGCTGAATTGGGATGTTGTTTTTTCAGTATATACTGTATACTTATACTTCCAGTCCTCTTACTCTTCAGGTTCTGACTCTTGCCAGTAATGAACGGATCGGTTTGTCTTCCTCCATGCGTCTGCTGTTTGAAATCTCCCATCTGAGGGCGGCTACCCCTGCCACAGTGTCCAGGGCAGGAATACTCTTCGTCAACCCACAGGACCTTGGCTGGAGCTCGTAAGTCTCCAGGGATCACCCTAAACTCACATCATAAAGTATGTATTGGTTGTTTTTCAGTCTTTTGGTTTTTGATTTACACATCGCAATTCACAGGTATGTGGCAAGTTGGATAGATACCCGACAGGCCCAATCCGAGCGGGCCAACCTCACCATTTTGTTTGATAAGTATGTGCCTTACTGCTTGGAGCAAGTCCGCTGTAACCTGAAAACCATCACCCCCATTCCAGAAAACAGCATGGTACAGGTTGGTCTTCTCAATAATTCCAAGTCAGAGGCTCTTTTTTGTTGTCCCTTCAAGTACATTGTAGCATCTCTATATTTTGGTCAATCAGACTCTCTGCTCCTTGCTGGACTGCCTGTTGACAGAGGACAACACTCCACCAGACTCCCCCCGAGAACAGTATGAGATCTACTTTGTCTTCGCCTGTGTCTGGGCCTTCGGAGGCGCTCTCTTTCAGGATCATGTGTGTAGTGATCAAGTAATCACGTGATCATGAACTGACGTTAATACACATTATTAAACCACTTCACACAATTGTGTTTCGATTATATCCATTTCAGCTGAATGATTACCGCACTGAGTTCAGCCGCTGGTGGTCTAAAGAGATGAGAGCTGTAAAGTTTCCTTCTCAGGGCTCGGTCTTTGACTATTACATCGATTCTGAGACAAAAAAGTTTACACCTTGGAGTGAGAAAATGGTGCTGTTTGAGCTGGAACCTGATGTCCCATTACAGGTTTGTGATTGTGATTACAAATATTCTACATGTTGGTATCAAAGTCATTGATTTAGGGTAACATGTATCATCTATTTTCAGACAGTGCTGGTTCACACCCCAGAAACCATCTGTCTAACGTACTTCATGGACTTGCTGCTACAGAAAGGAAAACCTGTCATGTTGGTGGGCAACGCTGGCGTGGGCAAAACCATCCTGGTGTCTGATAAAGTCACCAAACTAAAAGAAGACTTCATGGTGGCAAAAGTGCCCTTCAATTATTATACCACATCAGCCATGCTACAACGTAAGAACTGCTACAAAACTAGAAATGATTATAAGACAATACTGGATTATCAAACTGAAACCAAGAATGGAAGTATGATGAGTTTAGAAGAATTACAGTGCCTTGCAGAAGTATTCAAACTCCCTAAATATTTGTCTTGTTAGCTACATACTTCAGTGTATTTTAATTGATTTTATGCAGCAGTCTATTAAAAATTAGTACATAATCGTGACATGTTGAAGAGTTATACATAGTTTTCACATATGCAGATTATAGAGCCACTTTTTGCTGCAATTACAACTGCAAGTCTTTGATGGTATTCCTCTTCCACTTTGTACATCAAATTACTGAAAACTTTGCTAATGTTTCTTTTAAAACTGGTTAAGGCCAGTCAGATTGCATGGATAGTATCTGTGACCATTAGGTTTCAAGCCTTATTAAAAAACTTTAATAAACTGCATGTTCAGTTTTAAAGTTGAGCCTTTGCCTCTGTCATAAGTCTTTTGTGCTTTGTAAAATGTTTTCTTCCAGGACTGATCTAAAGGTAGCTCCTTCCAGATTCCTATTACCTTTGGCCAACTTCCCTATTCTGTGTTGCCATGGTGATTGTGACTGTCAGGATGATGTCCACTTGTGTGACCAGAGCACCTTTTTCTTAATGCTTGCTTTGTCCCCTAGGTGGCCTGTTGCAAACTCTATGTAAAACTACATTTTTTTTTCTAACATCTATTTTATTTGCTAGTTTTCCAAACAATTCACTATTGGCTTGTTTAGTCCACAACAAATAGTGAACTGTCAGCAGATCCTCCCACATTAATTGTGGATCTCTGCCATTCCTCCAGTTACAACAATCCCCTTAGCTCCTTTTTTTTAATAATCATTTGGTTGCACTAGATTTTGTTGAGGATTATCAAAATAAAAAGGTTTTGAAAACATTGCATTCCACACTTTTTAGATCTTAAATGTGTAAAAGAAATTGAAGGATGTGATTTTATTTCCAGTTGAAAATTATGTAATACTTTGTGTTGGTCAATCACATAAAATCCCAGAAAATACATTTGTGGTTGCAATGTGACAAATGCTGCAGCTCATTCCCTTCACACGTTAGTGGCTAAATTGTGATACGTACCAAATGATGGCTTATTTTCTAAGTCTCTCCGTGTCCTTCAGGTGTTCTGGAGAAACCTTTGGAGAAAAAAGCTGGTCGTAAATTTGCTCCTCCTACCGCTAAGAGGCTCATCTACTTCATAGATGACCTCAACATGCCTGAGGTGGATGCCTATGGGACTGTTCAACCACATACACTCATTCGCCAGCATCTTGACTATAGTCATTGGTAAATATTGCAAGACAGTCACTGAGCACCACTGTTTAAATTTATAGCTGCAGTTCAGTCCAGCATCTTACCTAGACTGTGGTGGTTTATCTAAATCCAAATTACTGAAACATCGTAGGTATGACAGACAGAGGTTGGTCCTGAAGGAAATACACAACTGCCAGTATATCACCTGTATGAACCCTACAGCTGGAAGCTTCTCTATCAACCCCAGATTGCAGGTACAGTCGGTCAGACTGTTTTTGCTGAATCCTTTACTCACAATAATTTACATGTGCCATTATATTGGCAGTTTGAAGGATTTTAGTTGAAAAAGTAAAAAAATTGCAATAGTTGTAACAAAAATATGTTTTTTTTATTTTCCAGAGACATTTTGCAGTGTTTGCAGTACATTTCCCTGGTGCTGATGCATTGGCTACCATCTTCTCCAGCATCCTATCAGCTCACTTCCTTCAAGGAGGATTCAGCTTTGGAGTCTCTCGTTCAGTTGGAACTCTCATTCAGGTTCACCTACAGCTTCGGAGCAACATTTGTCTACTTATTCATTTGGGCATGTTTCAGTAGACAAATCTTTATTTTTTTTTGTTGTTGTTGTTTTCTCATCTAGGCAGCTATCTGTCTTCATCAAAAGATTAGCCAGAACTTCCTCCCAACAGCCATACGCTTCCATTATATCTTCAACTTGAGAGACCTCTCCAATATATTCCAGGTAGAAAATAATGTACACCGTCATTTGATCCTCTACCAAATGTGTAAAAATTAAGAAAAAACAAAACACCTGGAGATTTAGATTGCTCAGTTATTCATTCAGCAAAATTAGTACTTTTATTAAATGTAATCTGATGTTTTTTCCATGATTTCTTGGTGCATAGGGTATCCTCTTTGCCCTGCCAGAATGTATCCGTTATCCCATGGACCTGGTCCATCTGTGGCTCCATGAGAGCTCCAGAGTCTACTCTGACAAGCTGATGGAGGAGAAGGATGTTGAACTCTTTAATAAAATATTGCTGGACACTGGGAAAAGGTATTTTGAGGTAAGGGCGAATGCTTTCATCTTTATATTAAGATTTCGGCACAGTCTTAAAATATTCTGGAAATGTAAGTATTTTCAAAGATAAGAAAACAGACTATGAAACATGTATTTCTATTTCCACACTTTAGTCTTACTCCTACTGTCATTTCTTCTCAGGGAATAGATGACTCCATGTTTATCCATCAGCCTTTGGTATACTCTCACTTTTTCCAGGGAGTAGGAGAGCCACGTTATCACCAGGTATGACATTATTCACTCATAACTCTTCAGTCTGCACTTTGTAAAGCTCTTGCAAAACAATTAGGTAGTTTTTAACAGACTCCTCAGCAAGAACAGTTTGCCATAATGAGATCTTGAGGCTAAAATGATGCCGCCATATCCTTTCTAAGAATTATTGCACAGTAAATTGCTAACTGAATAACTTTCTCTTTAAAAGGGTATCTAACTGCTGTTGTTTTTCTGAATGTTGCTGTTGTTGCACCAGCAGAGTGCATCTTTAAGCAACTTTGTTGTTTTCTCGATTGTCAGGCTTCAGACTGGGAGAAGCTTCAGAAGACACTGGCTGATGCTTTGGAGCATTATAACGAGCTTCATGCCGTCATGGACCTAGTACTGTTTGAAGAAGCGATCCAACATATGTAAGAAACCTGTACAGACTCCTGTTTGTCAACTTTAGCTATAGACCTATGCCAGCCAGGCAATTAGTGTTCAATTCTTCTGTTTTGATTCAGTTGTCGGATCAGTCGCATCCTGGAGGCCCCTTATGGTAACGCCCTTCTGGTGGGGGTAGGAGGCAGCGGAAAGCAGAGTCTGTGCCGACTGGCTGCATTTCTTAGCTCTCTGGAGGTCTTTCAGATCACACTACGTAAAGGATATGGCATCAATGACCTGAAGGTGAACACACCCAATACAAAACACATCAAAGTCTGTCACCCATTTTTGAGCTTCTTTTCTTACAACCGTGTATCAGAAAATAACAATATTTTCATTGTCTTTCTTATTTTTATTTAATATATCTATGTTTGAACAATCTGCAGAGCGATATAGCTGCCTTGTACATAAAAGTGGGAGTGAAAAACATTGGAACGGTATTCTTACATACCGATGCCCAGATTCCAGATGAACGCTTCCTGGTGCTCATCAATGATATGCTGGCTTCAGGTTGGTTTACTGTTCTTTTAAGGCACCAAGGTTGTCAGATGTGATCAGCTATATTTGGATTTTTAGCCTAGTGATTATTTTTTATAATGTTCAGCATAGCAAGGTTCTTTAAATAAGGCTAGAAGGTAAAACAAAATTTAAAAAATCTCAGAACTGGACCATTTTTGATAGCTATAAACTATTTTATGATTTTTGATTCAGACAGCTTTGTTGATCACAGCAGATTCTTTATTTTATGTTTTAGGCAATAGTAGAAAAAATAGATTCTTTGCATATATATGTGTGTTTCAGGGGACATTCCTGACTTGTTCAACGATGAGGAAGTGGATATGATTGTAGCATCGATCCGCATGGAGCTAAGGGGATTAGGACTCATAGACAGCAGAGACAATTGCTGGAGCTTCTTTATTGAGCGAATAAGAAGACAGCTTAAGGTCTAAAATCTCATCCATTAAATTTAATTACTTCACATCCCACTAGTTCTTGTTTACTCTTCTTTAACTAATGTTTTAACGTCATTTTTTTTCTTCAGGTGGTCTTATGTTTCTCACCAGTTGGATTCACGTTGCGTACACGTGCGCGGAAGTTTCCAGCTCTGGTTAACTGCACCGCAATCGACTGGTTTCACCCCTGGCCTCAACTTGCTCTGCAGTCCGTCAGCACTACATTCATAGATAAGATACCGGGACTGGAGGTGAGAACTTGTTAAAATACAGTAATACCTACAAAAAGTAGTAATAGCAAATGACCTTTTTCCACATGTTGTTAAACTACAGTGGGTACAATCAGAATTAATTAGTGGGATTTTATATGGTTGGCCAATACATTATTGTGCATAAAGGTACAAATATCTACAAAGCGAGGAACACGCTTGTCTTCAAGTCCCATAAGTCAATATTTAAAATCCCTTTAACAACAATAATGACTTCAAGAAATTTGGAAGACACCAACCAGGACAGCCATTTAGCTTATCCCCTCGATCTTTCCATCCCCACAGCATGAAACTGCCGTCACCAGGTGCTTGTGATGTTTTAGCTCGCCTTCAATGGCAACATTTAATCTTAATTTCTCTCATATCAGCAGAGAATTGCTTCCTACATATTGCTGTCCCCTTCATGGTTTGTGGCTAAACTGTATATGAAACCTAATGTAACTTTGATTCAACAATAGCTTGAACAACAATAGCTTTGTTCCTACCATTCTTTCAGTTTTCATTTTTAGTTATGCTGTATTTTTATGCTAGTTTGTGACTTAAAAAAAAAACAGAACAAACTGAAAATTTTTGGTTGCTATTTGTTAATATGTGAGAAAGTTCAACCTTTGCAAAATATGGTAGCCTTTATAATAACAATCTTAACTACTGGAAGAGTTGTACGCTCATATTTTTTGTAGATTTTGGCAAACCAAAACATAATTTAGGTTTGATACTGTTTGTAATTATTTCTCAATCTATCCCCATGCTCATTCTGCACAGCCTGAAATAAGGGTCTCCATTAGTGACTTCATCTCCTACGCTCATACGAGTGTCAATGAGGTGAGAAAAACAGAAAAGCTCATTAAAGATGATTTATCTTCATATCTGTTTATGAGCGTGATTTACTGGTTGGTTCTTTAAAAGGTGAGTGTTAAGTACCAGCAGAATGAGAAGCACTTCAACTACACCACTCCGAAGAGTTTCCTCGAGTTCATGAAGCTGTACGACAACCTGCTGGGGAAGAAACGCAGGGAGCTGTCCCAGAAAATGGACAGGTTAGAGAACGGACTACAGAAACTCAAGAATACAGCATCACAGGTCAGAAAATGTGCATGATACAGAGAAAATACTAAAATATGTTATCTGCTCATTTTTAATTGTTCAAAGTATTTATATTTGCTAGGTGGAGGATCTCAAAGCGAAGTTAGCAGTGCAGGAAGTGGAGCTGTGGCAAAGGAACTCGGATATCGAAGCTCTGATTGCCAAGATAGGACAACAGACTGACAAGCTTAACCAAGAGAGGGCTGTGGCTGATGCTGAGGAGCAAAAGGTATATAATGTATAACATAATGGTCTTCATTACCTTTCAAACTGTTTCCCAGTTATTGTGAATCCTATATATGCTTCTTTAATACTTTGCCACCTGATAATTATTATTAGCACAACACAGTATAAGGTTTATTTAATATCACTTTTTTCTCTAAGAAGGTAAAAACATTTAACTTTTGCTTCAGTTTAAATTTGATGAGTTGCACCAGATTATATACGTAGCTGCTTCATATCTGCAGTGAAAGGGAAGCAGTTAAGGGGAAGCAGAGTGGCACTGTATATAATCTGTAAATTTTCATCATTATTTAGGTGGAAGCAATTCAAGCTAGTGTGACAAAGCAGCAACAGGAGACAGAGGACGACTTGGCCAAAGCTGAACCCGCTCTACAAGCAGCTAATACAGCTCTTAACACACTCAATAGGGTAGTAAATCCAAATAAACTCAGCTTACCTCACTCTGTAATTGATGCATTTATCAAATGTCATGTTCTTTATAAATTGTTTGATGTCTTTCACTTTAAAAATGCAAAAGATGAAGTCACAAGCATATGTGTTCTTGTATATCTGTGTGATCCAGTTGAATCTGACAGAACTCAGGACGTTTCCCAACCCTCCAGCTATTGTCACCAACGTCTCGGCAGCTGTTCTGGTGCTGCTGTCCCCTCAGGGCCGAATACCCAAAGATCGCAGCTGGAAGGCCTCCAAGATGGTTATGAGCAAGGTGAAGCATTACATGATGTTCATCAAGCCAAAACGTATAAGAGGGCATCAGGTGGCAGTTATAAAATTTTGAGCGTCCTTCATATTGTCGGTTTCCTCGTGAGCCTCGTTAAGTCCGATAAAAAATAGCACATGCAGGAATCAAAATAGAATTTATGCAAAACTGCGTTGTTGTTCTGATCTGTGAAATATTTCGCTGTCCAGATTGATGACTTCCTGCAGGCTTTGGTGAACTTTGACAAAGAGCACATCCCTGAGGCCACTGTGAGGTGTGTAAGAGACGACTACCTCAAAGACCCAGAGTTCAACCCAGAGTTCGTGCGACAGAAGTCCTCAGCCGCTGCTGGCCTCTGTGCCTGGGTGATCAACATCATCCATTTCCACGAGGTGCACACAGAAACCTCAGCTGCAACAAGTATTTCCTTTCACCCAAGCTAAGTGAAAGATCATGGGTTTGAGTTGTAATTGACAGATGTGCTTCTCCCTAAATTTTGTGCTGCTTTGGATAGATATTTGTAAGTTCTCCTCCATTTTATATTTTATTCATAATGAACATAATTGTGTTTGAGATTTGTTTTGCTCAATAAGATTTGAAGTATGTGTGTTTGTCTAGGTATCCTGTGAGGTGGAGATGAAGAGGATGTGTCTTTCTCAGGCTAATGCCGATTTAGTAGAAGCTGCTGAGAAACTAGAAGTCATCAGAAAAAAACTTTCAGTGAGTTCCTTTCTATTTTTTTTTTAACACATGTTTAAATGTTGGGCTAACTAAACCATAACAAAAAAGATTCAAGCACAAGTTGGTTTTATTTGCAGAAATGCAGCATATTTTTACTTGGTTCCTTATTTTCTATACCATTCAAGTATTTTGGTGTATCCATCAGGTGTATTCATTGGGAAATAAGAATTTACCCATGCTTCTTTCCAAACACTCTTAGTCAGACCGGATGGAGAGCTGTGAACATAAATCATACATAAGCTTTATTTATCATCTGACCAGGTCATCTTTGCTACATGTCTTATGGTGTTTCTTCTGATTCTTGTCTAACAATGTCTTCCAGATATATTAATGCTAACACTAAGTTTCACATAGGATGACTCTATTTACTTATTAAGTCACTTGTGAATGTAGGGCTTTACACTATATCTTATTTAAATATGGCATATTAAAAAGGATTGAATACATCATGCAACACTGTTTGCTGATTTTTATTTGTGAAATATTAAAGCTTTTGTTATGTTGGTCGATATAAAATCACTTTAAATCACTTCAATATTTTCTGGCTGTAAGTTGACAAAACAATTTTAAAAATCTTGTGAATACTTTAGTAAGGGTCTATATATTTTGCCATATTAAAATATTTAAGATAAATATGTTTGGCTGTAGGAGCTGGATGGTAACTTGGAAACACTGACAACAGCTTTTGAGAAAGCCACAGCAGAGAAACTACGTTTTCAAGAAGAGGTGAACCGCACCAACAAGACAATAGAGTTGGCAAATCGGCTTGTCAAGGGGTTAGAGGTGGGCACACATCTAATAACGTCCATGCATATTAAATATGAAACAAACATTTTAATAGTGAAAACTCCATGTCATTCTAAAGCTATGCAGGTTGAGTGCTAACAATCATAAAGTTTGGTTTATGTTTTTGTGTGTGTGTTCCAGAGTGAGAATGTGCGCTGGGCCCACTCAGTAGCTCAGTATCACGAACAGGAGGAAACCCTGTGTGGGGACGTCCTGCTAACTGCAGCTTTCATCTCCTATGCCGGCTCTTTCTCTAAAAAGTACAGGCAGGAGTTGCTGGACAACCTCTGGATGCCATTCCTGCGCAGTCAAAAGGTTCTGGGTGTTCTCTTACAAGTGCTGTATGATCATAGACGGTTAAATCCGTGCTGTTGTCTAAACCTGTATCTTGTCTTGAATACTCACCTCTTTTACCCTTTCACCAGGTACCCATCCCAATGGCAGGGGGCTTAGATCCAGTGTTGATGTTGACTGATGATGCAACAGTGGCCCAGTGGAACAATGAAGGCTTACCAGGAGACAAAATGTCCACTCAGAATGCCACCATTCTCATCAACTGTAAGTAGAGGTTTAGATGTCCTCCATCATCTGATCACAGTGATTACTTTTCTGTTTCAGTACAAACAGTGAGGATGAAGGTTGGCTTACTGGTGGTTGGACAACTCCAGGTGACATGTGCTTTGCTGCAGGTGAACGCTGGCCTCTTCTCATTGATCCTCAGCTGCAGGGCATCAAGTGGATCAAGAGTCGCTATGGTAACGCTCTGAAGGTAGTCAGTCTAGGGCAGAGAGGGTGAGTAGGTTCTTTTTTACTGTACTTTAAGTCTAGTATTTAGTGGTTGATCTCTGCATCAATGACAGTTTGATTATGTGTGAACAACAATATTCTGAATTTGGCTCATGTATCTTATTTACAAATTTTTGAAAATAAATTATGTACTGTATAAAAAGCACCTTCGTAAAAGTATTCATGTGACCAGTTGAACTTTGAAAAGCATCCACACAACATGATGCTGCTACCACCGTGTTTCAGCGTATCCCTGGTGTTTTCAGTGTGATATGTGGCGTTAGTATTTCTCCATGATTAGCATTTTGTAAGCAGGTGAACACATTTATTTTCGTCTCATCTGTTCAGACATGTCTACTGTGTCGTCTTCACGGCTGCATGGAAAACTTGTTCAAAAGACTTCAACAATAGCCTTCTTTTGTTTTCATATAATTTTATTTTCCCTTCACAATTATGCACTGTCTTGTCCATCACCTAATACACTATAGTATAAAAAAGCTTAAAGCATATTAACCCATTTGAAAGATGCTTGTAAAGGAAGTGCACAAGACTCATCATTGCTCTGTAGAGCAACATTCAGCACATTTCCGTTCATTCAAAGGTGCACTTGTGCAATATCCACTCATGATGTTCATTTATTCTTCAGGTATGTAGATGTTATTGAGCAGGCTGTAGTGGCAGGTGACACTGTGCTTATTGAAAACCTGGAGGAAACTATTGACCCAGTTATCGACCCTCTACTGGGGCGACACACAATAAAGAAGGGCAGGTAACAGACTGATACCAAAGTGAGAATACATGTTTATAAGAAGCTTTAGTTTCTTTCATTTGAAAAGAATCTGCTCTCATTTTCTCCCTTCTCTGCTGCAGCTGCATAAAGGTGGGGGACAAAGAGTGTTTCTTCCACCCAGGATTCAGACTGATTCTTCACACGAAACTTGCCAACCCGCACTACAAACCAGAGATCCAGGCCCAGAGCACCCTCATTAACTTTACAGTGACCAGAGATGGGCTGGAAGACCAGCTCCTGGCCCAGGTGGTGAACCAGGAGAGACCAGACCTCGAGCAGCTGAAGGTGGGCTAAAACAGAGTCTTTTGCTTTGAAACCATTGACCGGTTTCATTTGAGTTTAAAAGAAACCTTTCAAAGTAATTTGCAATTAGTATAGATGAAGCTTCTTTTAAAGTTTTTTTTTTTTTTTTTCCCTCTGCAGAGTGAACTTACAATACAGCAGAACATGTTTAAGATCGAACTGAAGCTCCTGGAGGACGAGCTGCTGACCAGACTCTCTGCAGCAGAGAGTAACTTTCTTGGTGACAACGTGCTGGTGGAGAAACTCGAGACAACAAAACACACTGCTGCTGAGATTGAAATGAAAGTAAATGGACAGATGTTTAGTTGGTGATTCCAGAGGCTTAATGTTAGACTGATGTATTTTATGCAAAAGCCATTTTGGATATGTAGCATGATTGCCCTGTTGATAAACCCAGCTATGTCCAAGTTTCAGCCATCAAATTGTAGGTCTGAGGTGAAATTTAAAAATTTAGAGGTAATTTTGCTTTTGATTTGTTCACCTACCACTGGCAGGCAAGCAGACCCTCAGCATAACGCTACCACCTCCATGCTTGACTGTTTGTAGAGTGTCACTACAGGTCCTTCAACACAATCTTCTTCGATTCGTTTTTATCCTGACTGAGCAGACGAGACAGAAAATGTTTGACTTAGGCTTGAGTCTGGCTTGTTACTTATAAAAAGAGACTCCTTTTATTCCAGATATTACTCGGGTGTATAGATGAACATATAACTTGCCCTATGTGGATGAGAAAAAATCCAACACATTCCAATTTGGACACAAAGTACTTGTTTTTGTTTTTTATTAAAAAAAAACAGCAGTTTGTTGCTGTATAATATTATTCCATGCCAGAAAATGGTTCGAATGCATTATTTGAAGGTCAAAGTCTGTCAGAGCTTTCCTCTATGATTTCTGCATGTAAATTTCTCAACTGCTTGTTGTTTACTTTAGATTGTTACGTGTGTTTATTTTATCTTTCTTCATGCTTTTTGAAATCCCTCTCTCTTAGGTGCTGGAAGCTAAAGTGAACGAAGTAAAAATAAATGAAGCCAGAGAGCACTATCGTCCTGTTGCCGTCAGAGCTTCTCTGCTCTACTTCATCATGAATGATCTTAACAAGATCAACCCCATGTACCAGTTCAGCCTTAAGGTAACCAGAGGGCAAGGATGGGAGCTGACTCACAGTTATAATCTAATAAATCTGATAAGATGCATGGGAAACAGATGACTGTGGTCAGACGAGTGAACCGCAGTAACAACCGCCTCCACATGTTTTGTGTTCTCAGGCTTTCAACATTGTTTTCCACAAGGCAGTGGAGATAGCAGAGGCCTGTGAGGATGTAAAGAGCAGAGTAAACACACTCATTGAGTGCGTTACATACTCCACCTTCAACTATATCAGCAGGGGATTGTTTGAGAGAGACAAGCTCACGTTTACAGCTCAGCTAACCTTCCAGGTGTGTATATAAGTCAACATTAAGGAAAAAGATCTTTTAACTCTATGCCTGTGTTTTCCTTTTGCCAGCTGCTCCTGATGAGCAAGGAGATAGATGTGCGAGAACTCGACTTCCTGCTACGCTTCAACATTGACCACAACTATGTCAGTCCCCTTGACTTCCTCTCCAACTCGGCATGGAGCGCCATCAAGGTTGACATCTGCAGACTCACTGGGCTTGTTTGTGCTTTCTGTGAATAAACCACAGATTAATCAGCTTCATATGCTGTTGCCTGTTTGTGCCAAGGTCATGAGTTTTACTGATGAGTTTCGGGGTCTGGATCGGGACATTGAAGGTTCACCCAAGCGCTGGAAGAAACTAGTTGAGTCGGAGTGTCCAGAGAAGGAGAAGTTTCCCCAGGACTGGAAGGGGAAAAGTTCCCTTCAGAAACTGATCATGATGAGAGCCCTGAGACCAGACCGGATGACATATGCTCTTAGGTTATCTGGGTTTAATTTTTATTTTTTTCCCTTTGTGTTTTTACCTGACTTTTTTGTTTGTTTTTTTAGATATTGCTTCGTGTTTGCATGAATATGAAATCGATGTAAATGGTTCTTACTTTTTTGCATCTATTCTTAAAAGAATGAGCCTTTTGTACACTTCTTTGTTGTATATTGCAGGAACTTTGTGGAGGAGAAGCTGGGGGTTAAGTACACAGAGGGTCGAAAGTCAGAATTTGCAAAATCCTTTAGAGAAAGTGGTCCTGCCTTTCCCGTGTTTTTTATTCTTTCACCTGGAGTGGATCCACTAAAAGACGTGGAATCATTGGGTAATAAACACTAAGAAGCATGCATGCACAAATCAATTACCTACAGTGTTTTGCAAACCATGACACATATCTATTAGGGACAATAGCACTGTGTTTCTACACAGAATTGCCTGGTGATTATTTCTTGTTTTTTGTTCAATTTTAATCTTTAAATTTATGGATTTTCTGTTTTTGCATGCATTAAAAAAAAACATCCAGGAAGAAAGCTGGGTTTTACTATAGACCTGGGAAAGCTTCACAATGTGTCTTTGGGTCAAGGACAAGAGAGTGTGGCTGAGATCGCTATGGAGAAGGCTGCCAAGGAGGGTCACTGGGTCATACTGCAGGTCTGCTTGCAAGAAGAGAATGGATAAAAACTGATTTTATGCATATTTGTGGTTTCGATGTTTACACCAAGCTGAGTTTTAAGTTCAGTACAAATGCTGTTTAATTACAGAACATCCACCTGGTTGCTCGCTGGCTGGGCAAGCTTGAAAAGCTTCTGGAGTGCTGCTGTGAAGACAGCCATCCAGACTACAGAGTGTTTATGAGCGCAGAGCCAACATCTACTCCCCAAGAACACATTATACCACAGGTGAATGTTGTTTACACGCAGTAGTGTCTTTTTTTTTTTCTTTTCTCTGAACCTTTTACAGAATAATGTGCCTAAAATGCTAAATACATACATAAGTATTTAATTATTTTTTTTGCATGTGTTGCTTAGGGCATTCTGGAAAATGCCATCAAGATCACCAATGAACCTCCTACAGGCATGCACGCCAATTTGCATGCAGCTTTGGATAACTTTGACCAGGTCAGCTTTTCTCTCTGATTTTCACAAAACATACGGATTTATAGTAATACTTTTATTAAATGTTTTCTTGTTGCATACTTTATTAATCACGATCTGGCTTCTCTACAGGACATTCTGGACCAGTGCAGCCGCGAGCAGGAGTTCAAGACCATCCTTTTCTCTTTGTGCTACTTTCATGCCTGTGTGGCAGAGAGGAGAAAGTTTGGACCACAGGGTTGGAACAGAAAATATCCATTCAACACCGGAGACCTTACTATATCAGTGAATGTTCTCTATAACTACCTGGAGGCTAATGCACAGGTGCAGTACGTTTTTATTGGGATTGTTTGCGGTCATACTTGCATCTAGTAGTTATTGAATTTAAATTATATTGACAAAGGTTCCATGGGAGGACTTGAGGTATCTGTTTGGGGAGATTATGTATGGAGGTCACATCACTGATGACTGGGACAGGCGACTCTGCCGGACTTACCTGGAAGAATATATGCAGCCCAACCAGGTTGGTTCTTACTAACAAGCGAGCACATTTGGGTGTATTCTGCCGAAGAAGGAATTGACTAAGGACAGACTTGATGTTAACAGTTATATACTTTTAGACTTTATGTTCTTTAGTCATTTATATAGTGCCGGCCTGTTTGCTTCTGGACCACTTTCTACAGATATTGGAACCCTAAATTACACTCTTTACGAGAATATACTGATGGAGAAAGACCGACAATCACTTACTGGGTTTAGGGGCCAATTACTTTTTCACATAGAAGAAATTTTTGTTTGAACAACTTTTTTCCCTTAGTTAATAAAATCATTATTTAGACATTGAATTTTATATTTAGGTTATTTTAGTCTGAGACAAAATGTATAATCTGAAAACTAGTGAGATTAAAAAAAAAAAAAAAGAAGAAGAAATCTCTAAAGTGGCAAACATTTTTTCCCCATCACTTTATGGAGGCCATATTGAATGTGAATTTCCATTTCGGCCTAAGAATTTGTTTCACTTTGACTCCTGATAATCAAGCTGATCAGAAGTCCATTAGCCACTATGAGGGAAATGTTCTTTGTCCAAAGCATTAATCTAAAGGGTAGTAATTTATTCATTTTCTTTGTTTTTTCAGTTTGATCGGAAACTTTCGTTGGCTCCAGGTTTTGTTGTTCCCTCTAATCTGGATTATCAGGCAAGTTAAAGCAAATATTGCTGAAGTGGTTTAATTATCCTAGTCTTTTGCTGCGGTGTTTATTGTTTTAAAACATGTCATGAAGCAAGCTGCAATATAACGCACACACTGAACTAACCCTGAGGGCCTCACTGTCTACAAGGCATATTTTTACATTTTATATTCATGTCTCTGAAAGTACGTCAGATACATTCGCCCACTAATTGCATTTGATTCATCTCAGGGCTACCATGAATTCATAGATGAGATGCTGCCCCACGAAAGCCCAGTTCATTACGGACTGCACCCAAATGCAGAAATCGAGTTTCTCACCGTGACGTCAGATAATCTTTTTCACACTCTGCTGGAACTGCAATCTCCCGATGCTGTGATGGGAGAGGGAGCTTCACAGACGCTGGAGGAAAAGGTGGACATTATCTTTCCTAAAGCAAAAACTAAAACCAGCGAAAATATTCAACTAGTAACAAAACCAGAACTCCTCAGATTCTGACAAGAATGCATCAGTGAACCTAATGTCATTAACATGTTTTTCCTATGAGTTGATGACAAAAAAAAAACTTCCACTTGCAGGTGAAAACTATTTTAGATGAAATTCTGGAGAAGCTGCCAGAGGAATACAATATGTCGGACATAACATCCAAAACAGCTGAGCGGTCGCCGTACATTCTAGTCTGCTTCCAGGAATGTGAGCGTATGAACATGCTCATTTTTGAGATCCGCCGCTCACTGAAGGAGCTCGACCTCGGACTCAAAGTATGTAGTAAGATGGATTAATGAACAGCAGTTTCATTATTAGACCTCTTGTGTCCTAAAGTCTGCCTGATGCTAGGTTGGTTTTCCTATTTCCATGAATTTTCCATGAACTTAGTGACATAATATAGTTGTTTATGTAAAGGGTGAACTGGCCATATCCTCTGAGATGGAGAAGCTGCAGACAACCTTGTTCTTTGACAACGTCCCTGATACTTGGACCAAACTGGCCTTCCCTTCAACCTACGGCTTGGCTGTATGGTATGTGTTTCAGCTATATTGGAGTATATGTGGATGCTTCTTTAGGTACCAAGAATAATTTAGTATTATGTCTGATGCAACTCAAAAGGCTGTGACCAACACAATTTCCGATCATTCAGTCTTTATGTGTATAACCTTTTGCATTAGATTCTGTGTAAGAAAATGCTTTTTGGGGGTATTCTGTGTCTACAAGAGAATGCTGAGTATTATAAAGTACAAGGGAAAACAAGAAAAAGATGAAAGAAATTAAGTAAAACTGACAAAATAAACAAAATGTGTAACTATTTATGAAAAGGGATATAAAAATGTAAGCCTGTGTGGGGGCGTGTGTGTGTATGCATAGAGGCTAAAAAAGTAAAACTGTGGTAACATAAAATAGTAAAATATGAAATGGTAAATTGTGAATAACAAGATTTAAAACCTTATTTAAAAGTGTAATACAAAGTACCCGTTGATAATGAGTTGGCACTCATTATCAACAGGTACAACGATGTGATGCAGCGTTGTAAAGAGCTGGACAGCTGGACCCAGGACCTCTCTCTCCCCAGTGTGGTCTGGCTGGCTGGACTGTTCAACCCGCAGTCCTTCCTAACTGGTAACACAGGCTAGAACTTTACTGAGACATATAGTAGCTTATCTTGATTTCTACATGACTGTTTTCTCTGGAAGAACATTATCACAAGCAGATGTCTTCAACTTGTTCCCTTCTTCTAGCTGTGATGCAGTCTCTGGCACGTAAAAATGAATGGCCTCTGGATAAAGTGAATCTTACCGTAGATGTAACGAAAAAATATAAGGAAGAATTCAACCAACCTGCCAGAGAGGGTGCATATGTATATGGACTGTACATGGAAGGTAGGTACTGTGTTTTGCACTTTCATACTGCAGCTTTGGAATAACAAAATGACCCATTTTGTGGGCTTGGATGGCATCTGTAGACTATATTTGGTGTGAAAATACTGCCTCATTCATTAATTTTCTGTCTGTATCCCAGGTGCCAGGTGGGACACTCAGACTGGAGTGATAGCTGAGGCTCGTCTGAAAGAGCTGACCCCAGCCATGCCTGTGATCTCAGTCCGAGCAGTACCCAACGACCGTCAGGAGACCAGAAACATCTATGAATGTCCACTTTACAAGACCAAGATCAGAGGACCAACATATGTGTGGACTTTTAGTCTGAAAACCAGGGAGCGCCCAGCCAAGTGGGTGCTGGCTGGAGTGGCCCTGCTGCTCAGTGTCTGAATAGCTTGAGCTAATTTCCGACTACGTCTCATTTACTTTTACACCAAACTAAAGCACTGTTACTGCAGTGGATTCAAACTTATTTTCTTTTTATTGAAAAATGATGCAATATACAGAGGGAAAAAAAATGCCAAAAATTCTCACACTAGATCACAGAACTGATGAAGTCTAAGCATGTTTAACAAATCAAATCCACAAACTACAAAATACCTTAGAAGCAGGAGGAGAAAAAAAATGACAGTGCTGCCTTATTAGTGTGGCATTCAAGTGCATCGTTTTGTCACACTTGTTGTACCTCTTACAGTATGTTATGCAGCAGTTTAAAAGTTATTTAAATTACACAGGTGAAGTCAGTCTGAGAACTTGTCAGGACAGCACACTTCACCCCCTTCAGACATGCTTGTTTGTGTTTATCTGATGCTAACAGAACATATCAGAATAAGCACAAAGGTCACTTTTACACATCTTGAAAACATTCTTTCCGAAAGTAAAGGCCTGGCACAAGGCTTGGAGAGTGAAAGAACTGCAGACATGTCTCAATGTCTTTGAAAATAGTTTCCTGTCTAGAAACCTGTTTTATCTTTTGTTCTTCCTCTAACTTGTTTTTAAAAGACTCGTTTCCTGATCCAGAAAATTGCTAACTCTGTATCTTGACTTCAACAGGAACAGCATCCACACTAAAGAGAGTTTATTTTGCAATGATCTATTATGCTGGGATACCTTGATATATTAAGCATCACAAAAGAGTGTAGGTGTAAAGAATGTACCTTTGACCGTTTTTTACCCTTGCTTTAGGCATTCACTGCAGTACCTATTTCAAGCAACGGATGTCACTGCAGATGAAATCTGCATGCGTTCAACAAATGCTTGCAGAAGAAAAATCTATACAGCGAGTACATTCCTTGGTGTGAAGACTTCCAACTACAAAGCTTGACCTTATAAGTGTTTAACATTTAACATTTTAGCTGTTTCTATAAGTCAATGTGACACTTTGCAAACTGAGCAAATCATGGTAAAATTGAATGTTAGCACCACTCCCACTGTGCAGGAACTGTTGCAAAATTTGAAATGTGTGATTGGCTGAAACGACAGAGCAGTCGCTCTACAGACAATGTGTGCGCTTTTGCGGCGAGACATCGTTTATGAAGACATAAACAGCAGGTATACACCAGGTGTTATGCAAGGTTCCTTCAGTCTGACTGGTCAGACCAGTTAAGCTGAAAATCAAACATACTTGCAGCTGGAATCAAACTTCGACGGCTGATTTAATCTCTGTAATGTATGAATTTGCATGTATAGGAGATATGAGACATGTAAAAGTGGCCTTTGAAAAACTGACCGTCATTATGTTAAAAAGCTGATGTCTGAAAGGGGCTTCAATTACTGTACTTTCTCCTGAAACACATGGGTGCATTATTAAACGTCATTAAAAATGATTTGTATCTGCCTCATCTGAAGGCTGTGACACAACCTGAAGGTCACATGCTGTCTGTGTGAACAAGTTAAACCATTTTTCCATTTCTCCTTGCCATGATTGCATGTACCCATGTGTTTCCTAGTCACTGTCGGACCAGTCGAGCTCCATCATGTCCATGGCAGAGGTCGCCATGTTGATCTTTGTTCCGTGTCGCACGCTGCAGCTCTTCACAGAGTTCTGATTGGAAGATGCCCGCATGCTCACCTGCATCCCGGAGCGACCGACAACCCCGACTTCGCCTCTTATCTTCTGGCTGATGGCCTCGCTGAGGTCACCCCTGACTCCCTGGACCACAACCCCCATGTCACTCCTGCAACCTCTGACACCCACTTCACTCCTGACGCCCTGACCCCTCACCTTCATCACTCCCAGGTCGCCCATATTCACATTCATGTCCATGTCGCCAAGTCTGTCCATCTCCCCCATCTCATCCATATCTAAGGATAGCATGTCCCCCAAGCTACCAAAACTCCCTCGGAGACCCTTAAACATGGACGGCAGCCTGCTTCCCTCAATCCCTCCCTCCACCCCTCTCTCCTCTAATTTATCCCCTAATTTTTCTATCTCCCACCCCCCATCTTTCTCACCCTGCTCTTCTGTTTCGCCAAATCCTCCTGAGTACCCTCGAACTATCGTGGTCACTCTGCTTCTCTGCATGCCGCCTCGCTCCCTGTCCCCTTCTTCCCAGGTTCTCTCCTCCCTCTCGACGACGCCTCCCGGGAAGCTCCTGAGTGTTACCTGCACCCTCCCCCCCTCCAGACTCCCGCTATCGTTTTGTTCCTTATGCCCCCAATCTTTCTCCTCAATAGTACCTTCATCTTCCCTGTCTTCTTCGAACCTCCCCTGTAACCCTCGAAGCATGACGTGCAGCCTGCCGCTGTCGAGAGAACCCAAGCCCCTCTCCATAACAGCACTGCTCCCTCGTTCTGTGTCTCCATTGCTGAGTGTGCGGAGGAGACAGCTGACACCGGCGCTACTGACCCCTGCGCTGCTGAGGCTGGTGCTGTTGGAGTCCTGGGAGTGTGAGCGGAAGAAGGAGCCAGAGGAACCGATGGACATTGGTGTGAAGAACTGATCAAAAGAGGAAAAGACAAAGTGACGAAAAAGCTCTCCAAACGTATCTAGTTTTAACGGTATTTTATGGCTCGTTCTTACCGGGGAAATGTTTGAACGGTCCATGAGTAAAGAGGTCGGACTGGGAGCCATGTTGGACCTCTCCATCAGCCTCTCCTCCCACAGTTTGAGCCTCCTCTCTCTCTCCTCCAGCTCCTTCTCTTTGGAGTACAGCTCTCTCTCCAGCTTCCGGAGGCGTTCAAGGGTTGATTCAATTTCACATCTGCCAAGGTCAATGCAAAGATGCATGCAGATAAAATATTAGTTATGACTAACCAGACTGCACACCAAAAGCCTCTCAAAATAAGGAAATCTATAAAATGCCACAGCGGCTGTTTTAATGTGCTGAGCTGCTTTTATTACACAAGCAGAGCATTATTTTTTAGAAAAACAACAGCATCTCACAGGCTAAATGAAAACACATTTAGACTTTGAGTTTTGAAAGGCAAGCCATCTGAGATTTATTTGCATTTCAGAATCGATTTTGAATTATTTTGTTTAAAAAAAAATGTGAATAACAACATCTCAAACTTTGTTTTTAAATTTTTAAACCAAAATGTACTTATTTTATTTTCAAAATATCAACTTACAGCTCTTGGCAAGACTGAAATTCTGTATACTATTCTGCAAAAGAGTATTTATCCCCACTCAGTTTACTTTAGCTTTTCCTTATTTATATCAAAGATCATGTTGGTAAATTAAAGTAAGCATTTTTTAAATGCTTAAAGAAAAAAAAAACTAGCTCAGTCTGGTTTTATCTTAAGTCTATTTACCTTGCTCTAAAAAAAATGGGGGAGGGTTCAATTTCATGCCAGAGTGCAAACAGGTCTGATTACTATCTGACCTGCAACATGAAAAAAATCACTTTAGAGAGGCCTGTCTGACGAGATGAAGTAGACTAGAAGATCTCCAAAAGCAGGAGTCCCATCAATGAAAATTGAGAACAGATATAAAACAAATTCATTGACAATTATCCACAGATTCCTGACAAGAGTGCTTTCACGACTCATCTGTAAAATAACAAGAACAAAAAAAAAAACAGAACAATGTAGCATGTTTTTGCTGCAGTACCGTCTGCTTCCACTAAAGGTCACTGTTGGAGCGAGTGCCTGACTGTGATCTTTAAGCATGCTCTCACAAACAATTGCCTCTCGGCAGCTAAATATAGACTGAGCCTGGATGCACGGCCATACCTCCGGTGTTCCTTCAGTGCACCACTTCCCCACGCATTCATCCCGCCCCTTCACCTTCTGCGCTTTGCCTCCCCTCCACAGCCACCTCTGTGTCCCAAGTTTTTCCACCCATGCCCAAACCTTCACTCAGAAATGATTGCCTTCGCTGTGCTCATGTTAAATATGCACAGAATCTCACACCATCCTTCCTCTGGTCCAATGCCCACATCTCCTTCCCTCCTGTCGTCAGTCCACCCTTGTTTTTGCTTCCATCCTCATTTGTTTCTCTCTTTCTCCACGTTTCAGATTTCACACGCATTGCATTTACTGTTCCTCCCTAAACTTCTCCGCTTTGACTTACACTTGATGTTTTTTCTCTATGTCCTACATCCACCCTCCTCCACCCCACAACTTTTCTGTGCCCCCCCCGAGGAGGAGTAGAGGAATCTCTTCCATGGACGCTTTCCAGGGAGCTTAATATAGACCCAAGCTGAGTGCAGGGTCACATATGCAGCTTCTCTTCTGAGTTTCAGATTCACACAGACTTTTGCATGTGTTCGGTGTGGTTGAACACCTGTGCGTACACGCAAAATCGTCGAGTGCTTCTGATTATTCAGCGGTTTTTATGCGTCATCTTTTATTTTTGCACCAGTCTCTGTGTTTATGCGTGTGTACCTCCACTGGTCCTTGTTATGTAGGAAGGAGTTGCACTGGTCTGGCAGCCTGCTGTCGTTCGCCATGGACTCCAAGGTTAGCAGCACCTGCTTGAATTGCGGTCGTTCCTGCAGATTAGACCGAGAATAGAATGTGAAAACTTCCTTTTTCCACTGAGTAACACAAAATGTTTCACACTTTTCCGCACAGGCAGTCTGTCTTACCTTTGGCTCTGCTTGCCAACATTTCCGCATCAACTCTGCAAAACTTGCAGGGCAGCTGGTGGGGATGGTTAGCCTCTAGATGCCCAAACACAAACACACACAAAAAGAAACTATCTCTGACCAAATATGCAATAGTGGCATTCAAGAAGGGCAGATAAGTAAACGGGCCCTGTGAGGCAGCACTTCCTCCTATTTTGGTGGATCATAACATTGTGGTGACAATCCAGGCACGCTAATGTGCAGCAGGTATGTTTGCCAGACCTGCCGTCTTAGCTTAGCACATTAGCTTGCTGTCATTTGTCAGCAGCCATAATTACAACTAAAAGACAAGATGGGTTTTGAGCGGCATCAATGGGACTTTGAAAGAGATGCCCTTTTCAATCCAGTAATCAATCATGATTTCTTTAAAAATAGTCCAGTCAAGTAACTTAGATTTACTGCTTTTTTCATCTGTGAACAGTTTGTGCTCTTCCCCTAGACATCCTGCCAGAACTTTATCATTGTACTTCTTCTGATACATTTCCAGATAAATTCCTCAAAAATAAAATGTTCGACATCACAGCCTCAATGCTTTGTTTTGACTTTCTTCTTTAGATTCTTCCATAAAACTCAGACTCATGTAGTGTTCGACTAATATTGTCTTTTCATAGGATTCTCCCAGAGCTACCATTGGTGTGTTAGCACCTTCTTTGGCTAATGCTCTCCGTGGCCAAACTTTTGTTATTTTGTTATTTATATACAGTGTATTTTGCTTAAAAGTAAGGGGACCTCTGATGGCAATAGGTTGAGCTGGTGTTTTTGGGGGACATCTGTAAAGCCTTGTGAATTTATGTAGGCTGTTTTCCTCTGGCTCAAAAAGAAAGTTTTCCATTTGAAAGACATTTGTGGTTGTAACATGACATGGTAATGGAGGCATGAAGACCCGTTAAATAAATGACAAAATGATACTAGAGCAGCAGTACAGAAACTGCTTTTTTTTGCGTCCGTTCAAATAAGTGCAGTACTTTAAAACGTAGATCTTTAACTGAAAGTACAGCTGAGTTCAGCTAATTTAAAGCTTAAAAATATCATCCTTTCAAACATTTGCAGAAAATGTCTTGAAGTATATTCTAATCATCAGAAAACTGGCAGCAGAAACTCAATTCGGTTAACTTACAGATTTAAAACCCCAGCGGCATAATCATAGGTCCCAATAAGCCAAAACGGCACTGTAACCCAGGGCAGTAAATGGAAACTTTTTTTTTCATTGGGGATTAATCCTAAAATATCTGCGACTCAGAGTGGAGAGAGGACAAGTTGAAGGGTCAGGAAGAGATGTGTAGCTATGGTGAAGGAAATCAGACAGACTGGGAAAGAGGAAGAGAGAGACAGCCTGAGTTATTTAGGGAGAGTATTTGGAGATTAGCCAGTAGTTATGCTGGAATCATGTTCTCCTGGTTGTTTGTTGACCACCAGTGTCCGTGTGTGTGTGTGTGTGTGTGTAAATGTGTGGCTGCTGAGGTCATTAGCTGAAACACAGACCTTGTGTAACCACCATAGCCTACCACTTGTGAACCTCTAAAATCAATCCTCCCGTCGCTACATTTTTCCCTCTCCCTCTCTCTCTCTCGTGCTTGTAAAGCCTCTAGCCTGGAGAAAGCCTGGCCGGGCTCCACTGCTGTGTATCCAAGCCTTACATGAACACAGACCTGACATCACGCCTATAAATACTCGGCCAAAAGCGCTTGCAGTGGAAACCATGAGAGCATCGCATTGTGCCTTTGGCTGTCTGGGACTCTGATGGGTCAGCATGCTAGCGGCGGGTTAGTGAAGGTGTGTGAGCATGTGGAGAGTACCTCTTGCTTTTCCACCACCAGCCATGCAACCTGAAGCCCCTCAAAACCTTTGAAAGGAACCTCCCGAGTCAGCATCTCCCATAGAACCTGGTAACAAGGCAATAGGATTATTTACAAAGAGACAATCTGCATCCAGATTAATATGGTACAAAAGTGAGGAAATTATGTGCTTTATTTAAATAAACTCGCACAGAGTACATTTTAAGTGTTTACTTCTTTGAATTTTTATTACTAGCACTTACAACTAATTATTCAGTTCCTTAGATAATTAAAATATTGCATATGAACAAAAAAAATAAGTGCAAATATAGTAATAATATGTTTATGTTACAACCTAGGACAGACTGCTGACTTGACAGTCGTACAGTAGCAAGTCAGCGAGACTCCACAGGGAGGGCATTGCTAAAAAAAAAAAAAATCTGGATGTTTACTGAGTTTTTAACTACGGAAAATTGAGTGGAAGAAAAAAATGTGGTATAAAAAGCAACAGGAATGACCACAGTCTTGAGAGGCCTTTGAGGCAAAGACCCTGTTTAAAAGTTCACAAGAAGAGACAGAGGCTGTTGGTGTGTTAAGAGCCACCATGTGGAGATGTAGCTCCAGAAATGGGCTACAAATCTCACATTAATTGTGTTCAAGCACTTCTCAACCAACAATAATGTTAGATGTGGCTGAAGAGAAAAATGACTGGACTGTTCCTCAGTGGTCCAAATACCTCTGTTCCATTTAAAATAAATGTGTTTCATTTCGCAATCAAGGTCCCAGAGTCTGGAAAAAGAATAGGGCACCACATGAACCAATATGCTTGAGGTCGAGTGTGACGCCATTGTCATTAATGATTTGGGGTGTTATGTCCTTCTGCTGGTGCCGGTCTACTGTGTTTTATTAAGTTTATAATCAGAGCAGCCATCTAATAAAAGAGCGTCTTATTCTTTCTTCTACTGACAAGCTTCATGAGATGCAGCTTGGGTGGAATTATCAGTAACTCGTTTAATGACCATGGCATGACCACTGTGTTTGACTGGCCAGCAAACTGACCAAACCAAAACCCCACAGAGCAGCTGTGTTGTCAGACCAAACAATGCAAATGAGCTTAAGGCAGACTTCGCTTCCTTACCACCTGCAAAAGGAGCCTCAACCAAAAGTTGCATAGATTGGAAATTGGTTTTTATTAAATGTAAGCTAAAAATTCTCTTTTTTTTTTTTTTTCAATCAGTCTGAGTGGGATTAACCTACTTGTTTCATTGCGTAACTTAAATAAACTTTTCAGTAATATTGACTTCTTGAAAATTTACTTTTTGGTAGGTAAGCATTTTAAAATAAACACTTAGAATATAAATCACTGTGTGTAAGAGTTATAATTGTTGAACTGCTTTGCTGAAATAATTTACTTTCATCATTATTTTTCTTATTTTTTAGGCGCAAATTTATGACTAAATGTGTAGATGCATTTGATTTAAAAAAAAAATTCAAAAACACCGATTGTGACATTTTGATTACATATGTAATCAACTTACCACACCGTATGAGTAGGTGTCACAGGTCTCAGAGACAGGCAGACTCTGGATAACCTCAGGAGCCATCCAGGGAAAAGTGCCCACCACAGTCATATGGGTGGTGTGAGATAGAAACTTAGAGGCTCCAAAGTCGCATATCTGAAACCCCAACATGAGAACATTAAAGTATCCTGTTAAAAATGTGTAGAATATCTTTATAAATAAATGATAAGACTGTTGCTGCATACCTTTAGCACTTTATCTGCAGTCATTACCACTGTAACCAGAAAACAAAGTCCGGTCAGAGCTTAGCAACATGCAGTTTGCTGCTGTTGCTCAAAAGCAAATGCATCGCAAGACTGAAGCTGAACAAAGGATCATGTTACCATTTCGTGATTTGAGGTCTCTGTGTATCACTTTGACTGGAGCTTCTGCGTGGAGGTAATGCATCCCTGGCAGAAAATGAAGTCCCATGAAGTAAAAACATGTTTTAGACTTTCTGATCAGTTTTAATACAATGATGTAGCAGTATACCAAATCTAGTTGTAATTTTAAAAATCCTCTTTGTGGCCTCAAACTACAAAGTCAACCACTTCTAATTAACGTGCATCTTGTTTTTTATGAACTAGATTACAAAGACTAAGGCAGAAAAAATGATCTAAACAGAAACAAGATTTGAAACTTAAAGCAAAATGGACTTGAAATCATTATTATTCCTGCAACTGATGCGGCAGAACCGCATTTTTTTGTTGAAATAATAAACTGTGAGCAAATAAAATGTAGGATCCTTATGATCACACTGTGATGCAGTTGCACCAGAAAGCATTCATACCCTTTCACTTTTTCTACATTTTACTACGCTGAAAACTTATACTAAATGAAATATGGCTAAAGAGGGCATTATGTTAGTCGGCGTGTGTGTTTAGAGCATGCAGAGGTCAGGAATAAATGAGGACAGACGAGGTGCACTGACTCCTGATGGAAAAAGAGAAGAAGAAGAACTCTTCTTTCCATCCCCAGAAACTCTGAGGTCTCCATTGTTTAGAAATTGAAGAAGTGTGGAACCACCTAAATGTAGCCACCAGACCTCAGTAAGTAATTAGCCACTGCTCATCCCCTGGCTAGCATCAGCTCAATGATTACTCTGCACACAGAGGATTACAGCAGCCAAATATAGAGACATTCTTCTAGAAAACCCGCTTCATCTTCCAACACAACAACCTGAAGCACACAGCCGAAACAACAATGACGTGGCTACAGAGCTAGTCTGGCAATTTATTTTGTTGGTTCAGCCAAAGCTTGGATTTATATCCACCTGAACATCTCTGGAAAAAACTAAACTAAAAATGTCAAGCAGACTGAGCATAAAAGGATCGGCAAAGAAGAGCTGTAGTAAATACCAAAGAAGAAGTGTGCCAAGATTGTGGAAAGATTTCTGAAAAACATCTTTTCACTGTGTCGTCATGAACTGTTTTGTGTATTCTTGTTTGTTTTCTTTATCAAAACTACATGGAAACCAGTTCTGATATAAGTTTGTAATGGAAAAAGTAATTAGCCCAGAAAGCGTTCTGGTGGGAGTATCACTGAAAGTTGTATGACTGTGTTTTTTTCTGGATTTAGCTTTGTTATACAGGGTTGGACCATTTGCTTTGATTATTGGTCACAGTTCTGTTTTTCAGCCTTAACAAGCACACCCTTCACAGAATAAAATATGTTGGTTGTTTTAAAGTTCTTCACGAACCAGATTACCCAGATTTATTGATCAGAATCATTTTCCTCTACAACATTCGTGGCTGAAAATGATCTAAAAAAGAACAACTTCTGCTGTCTTATCTGTAATCTACACTAAAGCCCATTTAATTTTTAGAAAGTGTACTTTTTGTATTTTTACCATTAATTACCCCTTGAGCTCTGTCACATCTTGCCCTGCAACCACCAGAAACACCGATGGATTGTATTAGTAGTTTATCATTAATCTGTCGGCTCTGCTGTGTTCACTGGTCTTCACCAGAGGTTCCTCTAATATTTTCAATGTGGCAGCCAAATGTGGGCCGATTAAGATTTTGGCTGGTATAAACCTAAACCAAGAGCAAGAATAGAATTTAAGGATTTTTATCATAATAGTAATACGGATGTGGATCTAAAGGTGGAGGTTTATAAAAGACAAAAGACGAAAACAGGCATAGATAAATTCAATAAATACACGTGTCGAAGAATCAGGTCTTCTCATCTTTTGAAAATATTTAAAAGTTTTTAGACTCTTGTTTTTAAATACCAAAATAATTTTTTTAAAAACAGGGTTTTTTTTTTTTACTTTTTTTTTTATACTGTAAAGGACTTTAACAACAGGAGGTCACTGATGATACAATGAATATTTATTAAATATTTTCTTTAGAATAAGAATTGTTTCTGTCTTTATTCCTACATATGTTTAACTATTGATAAAATTATTGATATGTGCTTAAATTTTGAAGAAAGAAATTGATCCTATCCCCACGTAAAATATATTGTCATTGTAGCTTGAGATATTTGAGGAAAACCTAAGGGGTTTATGTACTAGCCGTGCATGATCAATTTGTTCAGTAAAACCCTTTTGTGCTGGAAACTGTGTGTTATAAATTAAAAATCAGATAAACAACGAAGCATGTCGTCTTATTCATTTAATTAATTAGAGATCCACCAATCAAAATGTGAGCTTTCATCTGCTGATACTGGCTTTGACATTTGAGTTTCAGACCAACTGTAAACCGGATGACTCCAGCTCTGTGACTCTCTAAATAATTACAGCAATGTGTAAAGTTTACCTTTGGCTATTTGAATGGCCCATGTCATGATTTGCTCCATGTCCATTTCTTCACTCTGCTCACTGGAAATGTAATCATACAGAGACCCTCCACTCGCATATTCTGTAAAGCAATACACACGAGTGAAAGTTGATAAACTCCCAAATATACATTAACATCTATATATAACTTAGGATAAACACTGTCTTCTGGCTGGACTTTTCTAAGTGTAGTAACCAACATTGTTGCTGGACAAAGCTGTACTTTTGGGTTTAAATGTTATTCTAACTGTACAGAGATATTCAGGATTATAGGCCAAACATTCTGGACTCAGTTGCAAACTTTGTGAAAGGAAATGGAGAAAAACCTGGTGTGAAGAATCCTCTTATCATTCAAACACATTAATAGACACAGCTATGAGAGTGTGTGATGATGTGTGTGTAACTTTGTCCATCTCAGGTCAAATGCAGAAAACTGACAGACACAATCACAGGGTCATATGTCTCTACAAGACAATGTGTCCAATCCCTCTGGAATTACCTGGTGTTACTCTTGCAATAGTCTTTAAAAAGTAAATCACTGCATTTACACTTAATATTTCACAACTGCAACAACCTATTTAGCTTTAAGTTACTGCGTACCATCTAAATGATAGTATTACGAAGAAGACACAGGATGTGGGGTCTGACCTGTGACGATGCCATAGTTGGGAGGTTCCAGCACAGCTCCATAAAACTGAATGATGTTCTTATGACTCAGTACACTGAGAATCTCAGCCTGGATGGGGAGACAAGGCAAAGACAGACTGAGAAACATAAACACTTTCATTGGGAAACTCCCTAAGTTTTCCAGTATCTGGCACCGATATAAAACAAGCCATCTTTAAGTTGAAAAAGAAAAAAAAAGACACAACTAAATGTTTGTAACAGGGCCTGCAGTAGCTGAGGGCTAAATGTTTTTCATTCTGAGTCTCCAAAGAGTTTCTACAGCACGGTGACAAACATGCCATTCATCAGAGTTGACATATGCTCCAGATCTTAATTTCTATCAAGGTTACACATACTTCAGCGTACAGTGTCGGGGCTTAAGGTGATGGACGAACACAAATAGTGCATTATTGTAAGGTGGAAGGATAGGAAGGAAACAAGGTCTTTAACTTTTCTTTTCTTTTAAATAACCATTTTAAATGTCTGCTATACATTTCCATGTTTCTCTCAGGTTTGCACATCTAGAAACTGAAATTTCTGGCAATTCGTCCTTACAAAGGGAAGAATTAGAGACCCTCTGCAAAGTCCAAACTGGATTTAGGTTTGGTCTTTGACTAGGCCAGTCTAGCACATGCATGTGAAGTGATTGAAATCATTCCAGCATGTCTCTGGTTGAATGCTTGGGACTGCAATCTTCTGTCTCTAATCTTCTGCAGCTTCTAACAAACTCTCTACCAGAATCGTCCAGCTTTTACCTCCATTCATCTAACTATTAGCTGTGATCACCCTACTGTCAACCCACCCTGAGGTTTTACTCCTTTCATTTTAACTTGATGGACAGAGCAGATCTCTGTGAGATATTCAAAGCTTGGGCTATTGTTTGAATCTAATCCTGTTTTAAATTTCTCCAAAGCTCTATCCTTGACTTGTCTGCTAACACATCTCTGAAGCCGTCACAGAACAGCTGTATTTGTGCTGAGATTAAGCTACCTACACAGGTGCATTCTATTTATTAATTTGGTAGGTTGCACTGGATTTTATTTAGGGGTGTCGGATTCAAAAGGAGCTGAGTACAAATCCACGCCATACTTCTTAAACTTTTATTTTTACAAAAAAAAAAAATCCTTCCACTTCTTAGTCACGCACTGCCTTTTGTTGGATCCTGACATTAAATCCCAACGAGACCCTTTTTTATTTTAAGTTTTAAATATCTGGAAAAACCATAGGAAAATATAATTTTGTACATCTTTATAGAGATCTGTAAAATTGTGCTGTTCTGGTTCATAAATCATTTTCCAGATTTTCCTCATAAAACTTACTTCCCTGCAAGAGTATGTTGCTCCCTTAAAAAAAATAAATCACTCACGTTATAAATTAATTGGCTTGAGTTTTAGCTCATGATCATGTCACAGCCGTTTATTAGCCTTTAGTCGAAACTTTCTCCTGGTCAGCTATAAAATGTATAAACTTAGGGTTTTTTTTTTTTGTCCAAATGTGGCTAAGACTTTCCAGGAAACAAGTTCAAGAGCCACAGCTACCAGCTCTGTGCTGTGAACATGACAGGAAATCATGTTTAAGTCACAGTCTGGGTGTAGCTGATGGAGAGCTGCTGGACTGCAGTGAAGTGAGCCTCAAAGCTTTCAGTAGGAGCACAACAGTGTAGCAAAGCATAATAAAGTAAACTAAGAGGAGAAGGTGGGCAAGAAAAGGTATGTGCAAGATAAACATGTTCAATGTCAGGCAAGGAGGGAGAGGAAGAAGGAGAGGAAAAGTCTAGGAAATTGGGTGAAAATGGATACTTGTTGAATTCAGGAGCCCTTAAATAATTAATGCTGAATCTGGGGTTCATATTAGTGCGCTTCTACCTAAGAAATAAATGATAACTCTTTGTGTATGCACTTGTCTCGCTCCTCTTTTACCTCTTTGTCGATCTTGAGAAGCTTTTTCACAGCCACCTCCTTGTCTTGGGATATCCAGAGGGCCCTGTAGACACTCCCAAAGCTGCCTCCTCCACAGTTTTCGTAAAAAAGCAAATCCTCATGCTTTATCTGTACAAACGACGAGCCAGGGGACGACATGGCATACTGACTCACGGACACTCAAACACACTCATGGACAACGCCAGGGAGGGTACAAAAAAAAAAAAAAGGAAAAGTTAAGAACCCTTTAAGTCCAACCTCAGCCTACAGTCCCAGATCAGAGCAGAAAGAGACAAAGTGAAGTACAGAAGATTTCTTCGGCAGGTTCGGGATAGGACGTTCTCGGTCGGATGAACAGAGGGTCAAGAAGAGAAAACCAGAAAGTACTGGAAAGAGAGGGAGAAGTTTTTCCCTCAGTGAGTCAGAGCAGGTCGACTGTCACAGCCAGACGAGGCTACATTGCCTGATGGTGGCGATTCAGTGGAACTGCAGCACCGAGTGTGTGTGAATGGGTGTACGTTCACACTCAAGTATGAGAGGGGAGACGGATGAGCAGGTTTGCATAAGAACATTTAGTCGGTGTGTGCAGTGTGTCTGGAGCAGACGCTGTGCAAATATGGTCACTGGCATCCAGGGCATTCCTTCTTCCTGGATGACTGTGGCTATATAAAGCTCTTCATACACTCCAAACAGACACAGAGCTCCGACCTATAGTGTGTTTGACATACTAGATCTGTTAGTAACAACACTGGCTGCCACAGACACCCTCAGTCTAACGCCCTTAGCATGCTCTGCAGCTAAAAACGCACTCAAGAGCGCAGAAGCCAGAGCGGGACGGGGTGTTACTCACCCAGACAGGAAGGACCTGGTGACACCATCAGCAGGGAAGTCATGCTGACATCACTGTTTAGGGACAAGTGGGATCAGCTTTGGGAAATTACAACACCTCTAAGTTTCTAAAAAGTAATCAATAACTTTACAGAAAAAAAACAAAAACATCTGCTGGTAATTCCTAGAAGCTGCTGTGAAAGCCTGTGTGCTATTCGTGAACCTTTTGTTCCATGGTGTTTCTTGCTGATTTTGTTTCTTATTCAGTGTAGATAAGCATTTCATAAATGCAAAAATAAAGCATCCTTTGCATAGCGTTAGGTTCTTCTCTCATAACTCTGCCTGATATTTCAAGCTGTGGTTTTGTTCATCAAGTCACCTCAAGATGGATTAGATTATTTCATGAGACTAAACAAAAAATAAGAATAAACATTAAAATTTTATTTAAACTAATCCATAAGCATAGTTTAAATAGAAGTTAGCTACAGTGAGGTTAAATGCTAACGGACCACCATGTCAAAATTCTGAGTATGAGAATTTATTGTATCAAACAATTTTATTGTATCAAACAATTATGTTTTTTAAAAAAACTTTAGTTTGTAAAACAACCATTAGGAGGAAGTCTTAAAGATAGAAAGGAAAACATGCTGTAGAAATACGGAGGATCTGAGAAGTCACAGTGGAAGACCTCCTGCTGACTGGTTGACTTCACACTACATTTTGCTTATTTGCTGGATAATATGATTCATCTCCCACTTTGCCCTCTGCTGGTCCCCATGGAAGTTATGTCCAGTTGCAAATGTGTTCCTTGGAATGAAAGACTCTAGGTCACCATACATGGACATAAATTTAAAATGTCTCATTATTCATTTCAACTATATTCAAGGGAGCGACAGCTTCAGGAGCTCACAATGTGTATCGGAGCGGTTTGTAGGGATTTATTTTTCCATCCATTAGTCAGCAATCAACAGTTGACTTAAAACAATTTCCAAAATCCTCTTACAGGATGTATCCCTAACTATGGACAATCCCTCATTAAGCACTTTTAAGCCAACTGATCCAGATAAGAACCACAATTGAGTACATCTGCCCACGTTCTCAGTGATGAAGTCTGGATTTGTAGTCTCAGTGGTCATTTCCGTCCAGTTTTTTAAGGACAAACACAATAAACCTGCTCAGATGCGGCACCAGATTCTACAAGCCAGACTTTTCTATAAACTCAGTCAGCTCAAATTAGATATAATTTGTAGCTTACACAAGCTAGATCCTATTCACATGGGATAAATTGCAGTATTATCAAGTTATCAATACTGATAAATTTGCAATTTTTTTTTTTATTTATTTACAAGGCAGATTACACATACAATACACCTTACAGGCAGCTTTTTGGAAAAAGCTACAGAATTTCTCAACACATCATCACAGCAAAAGATCCTGAGATCAAACGAAAAAATTAACGGCACGCACTCCGAATGTACACGTACAAAAATAAAACCACACAGACTGAACACAACTGGTAAATAAGACTGGGGTTCCCTTTAAAAGGTTAACTGAAAATCACAACAGATCTATAGATCCAATCAGGCAATTGCATTTTCCAAGAGATACTACTTCTTGTCTCTCTGACTTAAAATGTAATACATTAGTGTCCCTTTTAAACACTTTGTAACACCTTCAGGGCTCTGATTAAACTAACACTCTGTTAAATCATTTTAAATGTAACATGTACAATCCTACAGATTTTAAATACTTTGATTAGAATAATTTAGATTATTAGGCAAATATGTACTTTCAGATTTCTGTATATAATAGGATATTAAAAAAAAGTCTAAAACACTAGTGGGAAGTTGGTTCAACAGGCAGGTACAGTCTTTCATTGTAAACTCTGCTTCCTCTGGGTTCAACACAACAATACAGGACACTCTGATAGAAATCCACTGTATAGAACACAAAGCCTATGAAGTTCAACCATGCAGGATATTTGATTCACGTTCTATACACTACAGATCTATCTAGCAGGTCTGTAAAACAGTACTAACTGGTACGATATAAACAATCGGTCAAGGGTTTAAGACAGAGCAACGGGAGAGCAGCTGAAACGGTTTCCTTCAGTCCAGCAGCAGGAGGCGTTTTACGGCACAGTATGAGTCCTTGAGCCACGGTAGCCCGTCATAGTTCTAAGAATCACTGCTGTGATTTGCTACTACAAGTCCACTTGTTGAGTTGTGTCAAACAGGTGACGCGTTTGTGTACTTTATGCTAATGTCACAGAGCGAAGGCGTTGGCGGTGGAGGGTTTGCGGCTCATGTCCGCCGAGGCTCCAGCCTGTAGGAGAGCTGCGTTAGAGCTCTCTGGTTGTCGATCACACAGAGTTTCCTAACGTAGCCCCGCACCTCTGCCTGATTCTTGTTTGGTTGGCAAATGTCGGGATCTGACGGAGCACAGAGAAACATTTGGTACTGCAGCCTTGCTGAAAATATTTACGCTCCTCCTACGTTTTTCACATTTGTCACGTTGCAAATGTATTTATAGGGATTTTATGAGATACACAGAGCTTGTGCAGCATGCATTACCATTATTTTCTCTGATGTCCTAATAAAGCAATTTGCATTCAGAAGTAACAAAATATATTATGTTATGCACGTAAGGCTATATGTTCATGATCTGTCCCCCACCCCAACTAGTGTCCCTGCGTGCCAAAAACTGACATTTGGTTGTTGCAATGTGACAATATGTGAAAAAAGGGAGCAAAATACCAATAGTACTACTGTTGAATAATGTACAAACTTACTGAATGGTTGGCTTCGACAGTGTCTCACTTGTCGAATTGTGTTTGCTATAATTCGCTGATGAAACGATACCAGTGTGTTAGATTATTATGTCTGAACAGGAGGAACTTTGATACAGTCAGAAAAATAATTATCTGACTTTTTAAGATCAAAGGAACTCACCATTTTCTCAAAATTGACCATGTTGTCAATAAAAGTCTTGTTGCCCTCATGTGTAAAAGTCATATCTGTAAAGAAGGCAGCAAAGATCATCTGTTAGCAACAAAAAGAGCAACATGTTGCATGTTTGGAGCACATGAAGGGAAAACTGGAGCTCTTTGACGACAATTTGTGTCTTGGAGTTTTTCTTGTTTAAAATACTATCTGAATCTGTGTTTGTGTGTATTTTTTAAACTATATCAGAGACGACACAGTGGCTCTGAATCACACCTTTGAGAAGCAGCGGCATGAAGGGGATGATTGGTGGCTCCAGCTTGGTAACAGTAAGTCTGTAAGATCGGTGGTTTCTCGACGGGTCCTGTTGTAAAACAGAGAAGTGAGGTTAATTTCTAAAAAACATAAAGGTCAATTCTCTAAATAAAATAGAAAATACACTGAAACTTGGAGAGCATATACAATGTTTAATTTCTTCTTTGGCTTTCAAGAATTTAATGTGCCAGCCTCAATTACTGGCAACCCCTGGTAAAGATGTGGAAAAAATGATTGTTTATTCAAATAGCATGAAGATATTTATTTAAGGAATAATTGTGTTTAACAAAATCATAAGTAGTACAATTAAAGGTGCACCGGTCATCCCTTTAATCAATTGAATCTTTTTCAATCAAACAAAACGACAATAAGAAATGACCAACATTAAAAATGCATTAAAATGCAAATATAATGTTAAATCTAACACTGCCATTGCTCATCAATGGTTGGTCAAATCAAAGCAGTAGTAAACAACGGCATTTTCAGTCCTGATTTAGAGGAACCAACAGTTTTTGCACATCTCAAGTTTTAAGAGACTATTTCGACACATCTTCCCATTGGTGCCATTAACTGTGGTCACTGTACATGTCAGTGAAAAGCTGTTTTTTTTTTTTTTAGATTACTATAAAGAAAAACAAGACTAAGTAAGAAAATATGATCTTTGTTACTTTGATCTTACTGACTAAATCTCTAACATTTATAAAACATTGGATTCAATTTAAAACAATGTAACGGTAAGACAATGTTAATAAGGCATTTCAACGCAAAGCTCACCATCATGCTCTCAAACTCGGCATAAAACTTCTTGAACTTGGTGGGGAGTTTCTGTCAAACACAAAAAAAAACACAACAGAATCCATATGACAGGAGATTTTTCTACAGTTCTTATGTAGATTAGGTTTACAGTAGATTAACTCGTGGATTAGTTGGTTTTACTGAAAGCTTTACCTCCCATGTCTGGCTCAGCCTGCTGACAGCAGGGTTGCTCATCCCCATAATGATGGCAAAGAATGAATTGAGGTTCTTAAATTCTCGACAGCTACAGGCGACAAAGGGAATACGTATAATAAAAACCTACATTTTTTGTTAATATCTGCTAATATCTTTTACATTCACTAAATGTACTCACTGTGCAGCTATCTTGATGAATTTCTTAAGAAGCTGCACTCTCTTGCTGAGCTGAGTGCAGAGGCAGACCTCAGTGACCACCCACAGCTGAACCTGGTTGAATCTCCTCAAGAACAAGTCCAGATTAGCCGTGGTTCTTCTGAAGCTATGGCGTCCAAACGTGTGGTAGAGCAGCTCATGCTGAGGGAAAGCACAGAAAAAACACGCAGACATACATTACAAGTCATAAAACCTATTTTATGTCTTCTTTATCTTACCGAGAAACACAAGATTTTCATTACACAATACCTCATGTACGCAGCTGAACAGCTCCCAGTCAAACATGGTCATCTGATAGGCCAAGTCCTTGGAGCTCATCAACTCAAAAGTTGACATGGAGCCAGCAGACGGGCCTTCCTGGTCCGGAAGAGGAGCCTGACACAAACAGGAACACGTTGGTGTATTTATAAATTCGCGGGCACGACTGAGACAAGAGAACAGCAGCCACATTAGCTGCTCACCAGACTGCCGAGCTGCTCTCGAGGACAGGCGAACAGATGACCGTTTATGCTCAACGTAGAAAACACTGACACGTCATTAGGTTTCAACATCTGCTTTTCTGTCACAGACAAAGGGGAGAAAAAATCATATTATATCAATGCTGCTATCCATCCATCCATCCATTCTAACACCCTTGTCCCTAATGGGGTCAGGAGGGGTACTGGTGCCTATTTCCAGCTAAGGTTGCGGGCGAGAGGCGGGGTCACCCTGGACAGGTCGCCAGTCTGTCGCAGGGCAACACAGAGACAGACAGGACACACAACCATGCACCCACACACTCACACGTAGGGAGAATTTTGCTGCAAGGCAACAGTGCTACCGACTGCGCCACTATGCAGCCCTCAATGCTGCTGTACTAAAATAAATTTCTAGATGCTCTCACCACCAGCAGAACTGAGGTGGACCAGCAACAGCTCCTCAGTGGTGCCAAGTTTGTCCGACACAGCGCTGATGACCTCCTTCCCGGTCGCTGCCACTGGAACCCTGATAGTAGTGTAGGTGTGGTCACTGCAGTAGACCTTCAAGAGGACTTCACACAGGCAGAAAGATAATTGAAGAACCAAAGCATGGTAAGAGTTAACAAGCTTCTAAACTACAATGTCAGATTTAGCTTTTAAAACTTGTAGACATCCTGTAAGATATTTACTCAGTTATCAAGCCAGCCAACATTTACTGGAAGCAACGGTCAATAAGTCTTGAAATAAATTCCTGCATTACTGATTGTTTTTGTAGCATTTTTCAGCACAAAGTTTAACTCGGCCTATAAGATACAAATTATTTCAATGGTTTTCAGACATCTTTACCAAAATAAAAGTGGCCTGAAATGTATTTTTAAAAATTCCAAAGGTAATTCTGCTTGACCAGGTCTTATTTTTGCTGTGTCATCTTTTCACGGCCTCACACTTAGATGTGAAAAATGTATACTCAATATTTATTGAATTTGAATTATGGCACATTTTTCTAGCCAGTAAATTTCATAACGATCTACTAAGAAGCTGTCAGTGTCAAATGATTACAGGGTGACTTACTGTCATCTTGATTCCTAATTGGCTGTTTCTTCTGCAGCCGTTCTTCCCCATTGCTGAACTGTCGAATCAGGGTCTTCTGTTGAATCACATGACATTATTCACATTACTGCGATGCAGTTTGCATAAACATAGCACAATCAGTGAACAGTAATAGACATCGCTGCTCTTTGCGAACCTTTTTAGTTGACTTGACTTCCTCTGAGCTGCAAAGAACACCAACAAATATAACTTCAAGCTTAAAGAAATCACACCTAATGATTTAAATTGAGAATCTGATGCATACTGTAACTTCACCACTTTCTCCAGGTCAGGCACCAAGTCTTTGAGACCTCTCAGTGTCCGAGAATCATTGGACACACTTCCATACAGCTCCTTCAGGGAACAACAAGTCAGACGGCGCAGAGCTCCAGAGGCAGCCAAGTACCTGGCTTCATTAAAAAAAAAAAAAAAAAAAAAATCATGCTATATTAACCTCCAGGAAAGAGATTGCAGCAGGCTCCTCCTGTAGCAGGTAGGTGTGTGTGTTCGCCCAGCGCAGGGTCAGAATGAGGGCCCTCCTTTTATTGTTGAGTGTGTACTCCAGCCTCTCCTGTTCAGAGCCCGGCGGAGAGACCACGTGGTAGGTACACCCAGGGTTTAAGGAGAACAACAAGTAAGAAGTAATATACGTCCGATGCCGTACTGAACTTAAAAGATTTTTATTTTATCTAAGATGTTGATTTTATGTCTGATTTTTTTTTTAGGCTGAATTGATACAGAACCAATCTGAATTCAAGTTATTTCTCTTACAGTCAAGACTTCGCTTATGAGTGATTACATGCATTAATTAAAGATATGTCAAGAGAATATGTATTACGGCGAACCCTCGCGATATCGCGGTTCACCTTTCACGGTCTCGCTGCTTCACGGATTTGCGTCGTGCATTGTGTTCTGCATTCTGATTGGCTAAACAGTCTCTCCGCTTCTTCTCTACTTGTGTGTCAATAACGTTGCGGTTTAATATGTCGGTTTATAAGAATCTTTCTGCCCAGAAGAAAGAAGAGCGACAACAACTACCGATAACTATGTTCTTATCTCGAAAAATCACACCTGCACCGCGGGCTCTAGAAAAAAAGACTACAGAGCGGAGTCAGGATGCAGCGGCTCAGTCAGAAGAGCAGTGAAATACACGTGAGTCACTATTTGTCCTACTGTACTTTGTATTTTTTTCTTCATAATCATTTTTCATTTTCTCCCGTTCTAATCCAATGACTCGGGTGGCGGTGGGGCGGTGCTGATCTCCGCAATTTGAAGCATTCAGTTCGTATTGATGATTAAAATTATTATTTTACAGTACAGTAGATATTTGTAAAAAAAAAAAACAAAAACAAAAAAACGTTTATACAGTACTTTTATTTGTTAAACAAATGCCTGGGCCTTTAAAAAGGTTTTCAATGTATTATAGAGTATTTCATTGTATAATAATTGTAAAAATAAATAAATAAAGGTTACTACTTCACGGATTTCGCCTATCACGGGTTCTTTTTTGGAACGTAACCCCCGAGAAAAACGAGGGTTCACTGTATTGGCATTTCAAAAAAAAAAAAAAAAAAGAAAGACCAGGACCTTTGATTTGATTCTGGTAAAATACGGAGATTTCATACAATTCAGAAAAAAACGAAACCTCTGGTTGCCTGTGTGTTGATGACGGGAGCTAATAAGGGTAAATGTCACAACCAAATCGATGACATCCGCATAACAGTTTACAATGCAAACTGTTTTGCATGCATTACATTCATAGGACATTACCCTAAGACATGAAAAGTCTGAAGAGAAAGATAAAAAGGATATTGTGCCATTAGTAGAGGGCATAGCTGGCTGTTTGGCATGAAGACACAGTGCATGAGAACAAAATCATCCACTGCTGGGTCTAAAAGGTAAGAGAAACAACAGACAGAACAGAGTCAGGGGACGGATAAGAAGAGCATAGCGAAGCACAACACACACACACACACACAAAAAAGAGTTTCAAAGGTAATGGTGATGGAGCCGACTGTAAAGATCCTTCCTACTAGATAGATATACAAAGGCCTGAAAGGTCTATAATCCATTAAACAGATCATTCAGTACTGTGACTAAATGATTTTAGTCACTGTTGACTAAAGTCATTTAGTCAACAGTGAATGTTTATTATTAAATATTTAAATTAGAAATTGATTAATTAAAATGTGCAGTCATCAAGGTTTCTGTGCTGCAGTGCTGCACTTCTTTCAGCAGCACTGAAACACTCCTGTTAACATCCGATTGGTTCATCTCCACAGCAACTACTTTAGACCAATCATCTTCATAGTAGCAATGTAATGATATTTTACTAGAAAAACAATAAATTTTGAACACAAGAGCACAAACCAAAAGACACAATTATTTGTTTTTATCTTTGGGTTTTGTTTGTTTCATTTTTTGTTCTTCTTATTTGATATCTATACATATTTTTCCTACAGTCTCTAGCCTCCTCCCTAAGCTGTTTCTGATTTATAACCGAGTGTGCCTGCTTGCACTTACTGATTGCTTTAAACTTTTTATTTCTAATTGTACTTTGAAACGTATCACAGCTGGGTCGTCTGTTTAATTTTCAGTTCTACATTTTTAGAGCATCTTTTCAATCAATGAAAAGTTGACAAATCTCCTGTATTTTGTATTCATTTTTCTCTACCGTTACCTGGTTCGTTGTGATGAATGTCCAGTCTCATAGTCTCCAGGAAGTGCTCAAGAATCTTCTCTGGCGTTCCTGATATCACAGTGTATCTGCAAAAATTGAGAAATTTAAAAAGCAAGCACTGGAAAAAATTGACACTTAGAGAAAGTATCATGTTGTCTATTTTGGGGAAATTTTTATTAACATAAACCACAAGTTAAATAATTAATCGTAAAGTAATACATAATATTTATGATTAAACTCAAAATTTGTATAGCACATTTCAGCAACAAAGCAAAGTCAACAATTCTGCATTAAATTTGTACTTATTTACATTTTGATTATAAGACTTGTTAAGCACTCTGCATGCTCCAAAAATTAGGGTAATGACACACTAGCCCCAAATATGTAAATAAAACAAACATAATAGGTCTGGGAGTTTTCATCTTCTCAATTTGGACAATTTTACTCTTATTCTTAACTGTTGAACTGCAGTGTATATATTGCTTCAAACAGACTTATGTAAGTAAATGTTTTCTCCATGCTGAAAATCATTTTAAACACATGATGATCCACTATGGAAGTAGATGCCAGGCTGATCTGATCTCATCCTCTAAAAGTAATCAAGACTATCATGGGCATTATTTTTGGATCCGCACGCATCACTTACTTGATGCTTCCCAACGTGGACGCCCTGTGGCTTTTTTCTAAAACCAGCACAGCTTGTTCATGCTCTTTCAAACGCACTGTGTTGGCTTCCACATCCTGCAAAATATATTTAGAACAGCATCAGTGTAAATATAGGCTCTGCAGTGCAGTACAGCTGACCCGACATAGGAGGGAGACAAAGTCTAAGCAACAATGTTTATTATATCTAACCAAAAAACTCCCAGCAGTATTTTAAAATAGTGAACTACATATTTTGAGGTGTCTGTAAAAAAAAAAAAAGTCCAACCCTGAGTATCCTGTTGAAGTCCTCCTTATCCACACGGAGGAAATGGCAGTTGTCCTCTCTCAGGACAATGGAGGCAGCGCGAGGTGAATCTGTAACCAGGGCTAGCTTGCCAAAGTCATCCCCTTCATGGAGTGTGCACACCACTCCCTACAACATCCATAAAATGAACACAGAGAGAAGGCCGCGGTAAGACAAAAATGCGCTCCGACACGAAGGCGGCCTGAGAGTCATCCGGAGCTCAGAAGAGACACCAGACAGGAGCACAAACAGGGCAGCGATGAATCATCAGAGTCTGTCTGTTCATTTGCAAAGAGCCAATTATAAACGTAAATGTGTGATCGCAGCGTGCATCCGCAGCATTTGTTTGCACACAAGTTGCGTGGTGGGATTTTTGTCTATGCATGCAATCCATCGGGCCAGTTAGTCATTGGGATGAGTCAAGCTGGGTCATGGATGTTTTTGCCAAACTGCGTTGCCGGTGTTTCCCGTCTCCAAAGGGCACGAATGCTCTTGCGTTCGGTCAGATATGATAACTTCTACAGTCTCATCCATTACAGACAGATGAAATGCTTTCAGATGAAGTGGAAAACCATAAAAAGGCTCATGTGTGAAAATCCAAACAATGAAAACACACCAGCTGATGTCCAGCTAATGGATGAATGCATCCAGACACACCTACGCACCTTTCCATAGATGACCACGTTTACAGAGCCCTTCTGGATGATGTACCAAGAGGTGCCCTCCTCTCCTTGGTTGAACACTGGAAAATAAAAACACACACACAAATATCAGATGTATATAATCATCTTTACTCAGTCATGTAGGGAAATGCATTTTTTTTGTTACATTTTATTTTGTTAAACCACAAACTGGTAAGTGTAACATGTTTTATTGTAATTTTAATTAAAACATGTTACACTTTGTACTACTAACAGACTCTAGTAGCAGCTGAATTGTTCATGCTAAAGAAAAGCAACCCCACAGCATGATGCTGCCATCCTCATCTTTGTGGGGATGGCGTTTGTATCATCACAATTTGTGACACAAATTGTGTTTTGTATGTTGGCCAAAAAGCAAATTTTGTGTCATCTGACCAGACCTCCTTCTCCCACATGTTTGCTGTGTCCAAAGCTTGAAATACTCTTCAGAACCGCCCTCAACTTTCCTCCTGAACTATTTGGTGTGTTCCCTGTTCTTCACTGATGTTGTCAAACAAAACTTCACAATAAAAAACTGTATTTATGATCAGATTGAACTACAAACAGCTGGCATATATTTTTGAAGAAAATTGGTTGCATCAGATTTTATTCAGTGGTCTCAGTATAAAATGGGCCAAATAAAAATTTAAACCAAATTTTCTGATTTTTATTTGGAAAGATTTTGAAAGATTATGTTTCCTTTCAATTCCAACTTACAGGTATGGACAACTTTTTGTTTGTCTATTACATAAATCTGTCCATCACTGATTATACACCACCTGTCCTTATAGGTACAATAAAATTCATAAAGTTCAACTTTTAACACCAACTTAAATACATTATTGGTACAAGATTCACTAAAACTATAGAAGAAAAGGGACAAATTTGAGTAAAAGTCAATTTTGAGAAACATGTTTACAATACAGGCCAGTAACATAAAACTTACACACAGTTCCAGCTTTTGCATGCGATTCAAAAATCACAACGCTTGCCAGTTCCCTTTTCACCTGCAAACGAAAAATACAGAAACAAAACGAAAACCATAAATCTACACCACCTCAGTTTATATGCCAGGGTTGAATGAAAACTATCAGTGTTTTCTTAACACATGGAGATCTCTGATCTTAACGGATCTATATTTGCAAGGCTAGTCATGACTATGGTCAGTCATCATTGAACATGATGATATTAATATCAACAGTGGCGTTTTGATTTGATTATGACCAAAAGTTTCAGTATGATTCATCAAACCACGTAACACAAAACCAAACCTTTATGAGCTGACTTGAATGTCAACACTTCCCTACATGGATCAAGAAAACTGTATCAAGCTGTTCTGATGAGAACTCGTTATTTGATGCCACTAAGAAAAACCAAAAGTGAAGCAGCAGACTCACAGTGTTGGAGAGGTGAGATAAGGCCTTGATGTGAAGCAGCTCATCGTAGATGATCTCCAGGTCATCTGCTGTCCTCTGCCCAGGCCTACAGACACACAGAGGCTTCGTCAGAATAAACCCACCAGGGAAGATTTTCCGCATGCCCTAAGCTTCCCATCTGTACAGTTAATGTCACACATAACCTTTAGAGATTATTTTACCTTTAGAAATTCCTGAAGACTTGAATTTCAGCAAATTTCAGCCTCACTCGACTACGTTTACAGTGCAGTAAATAATGCAAAATGGCTTCTTACGGCTTCCTTAAGATCATGCGCAGCAGAGCGTCTGGGCCGATCTGAGCCAGAAACAGGATGGTCTCCGGCAGCTCTTCCTCACTCTCTCTCTTCTCTTCTTCACTGGGCAGCGGTGTGTCCTCCTCCTCGTCATCAAGAAATCGATAGAAGAGGTACTTGTCGTGGAAGCCCAGTTCCTGGTCCACTGAGCAGCACAAAAGTGTGCAGAGTTTAATACACAATATATAGTGTCAGCTTTTAAATCTCTGATTATAATATTTATCTTTTAATGAACATTTAATTTCCAAACTATAGAACCACATTGGAACTCAAGCTAATGGCTGCATGAATTAAATAAAACTATATCTGGATAGTTGAACTTAATAAAAAGAAAAAAGATTTTCACTTTTACTTGTGGGAAATTGCAACATGCTACAAACAGGGGAACTACATTGGACAATACTGAGAGTGACAAAGCAATCATTGCGATCTTTTAGATATTTCCTGTTTTTCAACTTTTCTTTGGATGTCTTTATAGGATAAAAATACGCTTTTTCACTTGTTAAGGCCTATCCGAGATGCATGGTGAAACAAAATGAAGTGAGTTTAAATTACCATGATTAAGCACTCCTTCTTCTAGCAGCGCCTGCCACATCCCAACAGCATGGGAGCGTGTGAGCACACAGGCACTCTGCATCACTAACCAGTCCACCAGCTCCGTCCCTACGCAGCATTGTCTGCAACATGTGTGTGAACGCATGCTTCAAACACCGGAGAGAGACGATCCAAACTAAAGCATATAGAACCAAATGGATTAATCTGCAGAACGCACCTGTATGTTTTGAGGTGATATTTTCTGTCACGAATCATGTGCGGCGCTCTGGAAAGGATGGCATTACGTAGGACCTTCCCTGCTCTCTGCAGCTTCTCTGAGGGAACCTGCAGAATCCACAGAAGAACTCTGGAAATGTTGTTGTGTTCAAGAAGCGTAGGAGCCCACATTTCCAATTTTAATCTAAACCGGGGAGGTAAATTGATTGTTTTCATCAATCTAATGAGATTAGAGCTTGCTGTTTGAACGTTTGCCCGGTAGATTGTCATGAGCGAAATAGTGTAACCATAAAACCAGAGATGTATTTAAAAAAAATCAAACCTGTTTCTTAAACAGAGAGGAATATAAGAGAGCTGTGCATACACATGCACATGTACAAAGAGTTGCTACTGAAAACAACAAAGGAAGGCATGTTAATTGGGCAGATGGGATCTTTCTTCGATGTGCATGCATTAGCTAGCATTAGCATATCTACAGAACATCAAAACTATGAGTCATCAGTGTGACAATCTATTTTACTATTCTGGTTCATTCAACAACACATAAAAGTTTGCATCAAAAAAACAACAACAACTGGATTGCAGAATATAGGAGGCAAGTTTGTTCAGATATATGAATAATCTTTAAGCTCAAATATGAATGGAAGCATTAATAAAAATGTTCATGTTAATGATCTACCTGATAACATGTAGAGAGAGAGAGAGATAACAGCAAAAAATATGTGCTTCTCAGGTTTTTGTCACACGAATACTGAAGCAAACAAAGAAATGAAGGCAAAACAAATGTAGTTTTCTTTGTTTTTCAGTTATTACAAAACCTTTAAGGCCAAGCTGAGAACTACTGGAAATATTTACCTTGTTATGAGCCTTGTTTCCAGACTCTGAGTTCATGTTGTCTTTGTCTGTCAGTCCTGAGGAGAAAAACTATCTTTAGAATAGTTAATTTAAGAAAAGCCAAGCAAAACCCATCCTATGTCTACTGTGTTTCAACACGATTTAGATTAACAACTCGCGCTGCTGTTGGATAGATATTGACTCATTGACTCTGCATATGCTTTTTCCATTTCCTTTCTGTACATTTATGGCTCTACGTACTGTCGTTATTGGATCCACTCTCCATGGCTCCATAAGGTGGGGCCAACAATCCAGCCAGGCTCTGACGATACTTCTGTTGGGAAAACAAATCAGACCAAAGACCATTTAAAATGCCACTCTGATGAAACACTAATTGGAATCTTTCAATTGTGCACTTCAACTGTTTTTTTATGGGATGATATGAAAAGATAACCACTTGATATAGTTTTAAAAACAAGGACTTTGTGGTTTTGTTTTGTTTCTTTTCTCCTATGTACCAGGTTTTGGTGTGCTTTTGGGATCATTGTTCTGTTGGAATACCCAAAAGGGTTTAAGTCTCAACCATGTCACTTTGTGTGATGCAACACAATCTACCACTGCCGATGTATCTGAGCAATGATGCTGCCACCACCATGCTTGGCAGCCTCACCTTCCATTCTCCAAACTAACTTCTTGCAACAGTAGCGGTTTCTGGTTAGTTCTTAGAGATCCCAACCAATCTCAAAAGTAACAGTTTGGGTCAGACGCTGACACAGATGAGCGTTCGAACTGGATGATGACCCCTAAGACATTTCAATACTATTCTTACTATGCTTAACGCCCATGTATGTGCCAGGAAAAAAAACATGTCATCTTAAAAACCTGTTATGACCAAACCTGTTCATTACAATTAAATTAGAGTACAAATGCTTCCTAAATAATTAAGTGTATTTTAAAAAATGCATGGGATTTAACAATGTATTCAAATTGTATTTCAGCTATTACACTTAAATTGTTAGTTCAGCCTTTCATGAACTAACAACATTTTTTTTTTTCAAGTAACCAGTAGAATTAGTACAGTTTTCATCAGTCAAATAAGTAGAGATGCAGTGCACTGCTAATTCTGGTGTTTAAGGATTCTGTGCTATGGACGTATAAAAACGAGGAGGGGTGCAAGTTATTTGATATAGGAACGTTTTAGTATCCATGACAAAAATAAAAGAATTACAAGATTTTGATCCAAGTCCCCACCCTTTTTCTTATTTTTATTTAACACCGAAAAGTGTGACAAAAGAGATATTTCTATTTAGGAGCAAAGTGGTAGCAGATTTGAGTTTTGATGTATTCAATGAACTGATTTATAGATTTAACAAAGGATTTTAAAGCGTTTGACCTGATTGTCGTTCAGAGTTGATCAAGGGAAAATTGTAGATTGCCACATCGCCAGAAATTAGCAAAGCGGGAACGAAAAGGGACTTGGAGTTCCTGTTAGAGTAGGAAATTGTGCTTGTGTGTGTGTTCTTATTTAAAAGGTACGTAGACCTGTTCTGCTACACTACTAAAACAAGATTAGAGCTTGTGACTTTGAATATTATGGGATTCATTAAACATCAAATCTCATTAAAGCCATGTCTCTCCTGAAGGCCTACAATGTTACTTGAACACAGAACCTCAAGAGCCTTTCAAAACAAAGCCTTTTGTACAACCAGGATCATTTATATGCAGAACATCTAACATTATATAATACACACACACACGCATACACACAGAGCAGCTGTACTTAAAGCACAGTTAAGCTACTCGGCGAGCACAGATGCTGTTCTTACATCTGTTAACATTAAATTATGATTGATTTTCTTTGCCGATTTTAAACATTTTTTTTGTAGCAGAGGTTTGAACGTAAGAGTGCCTAACTGGGAGGTCATTATCTGGCAACCCAGGATTTGTGGGGATGGCCACAAAAACACATACTGACAGAGATGGAAACAGAGAGCATCTGTTTGACCTAAGGACACAAACCCTTCGCTGTCCACAAATTTAAAAAAATAAATAAAATACACGCAGTTACATCACAGAAAAGAACAGAGCAATACACTACATCCCAATGATAAATACAAACAGTGTAAACATAGAGATAGTATTAGTTTTTTTTGTTTGTTTTTTTAATTAAGTATGAAGTAAAGACAGACTTGCCTTAAAGTGTTATAGCCAAAGAGTCAGACTCACCTGGAGTAACACTCAGCAAACTAAAGCTGAAGAGACTGAAACCCCAGCAAGCTGCCCTCTGCTCCTTTACAATTCACACACACACCACCGGATAGCATCCTGCCCAAAACAAGCTGCTCTCCTCCTTTCTTTCTACTCTCCTTTTCCTCTCTTCCTCTCACACACAGTTGCCCCAGTGTCTGTCTCTGTCTCTCGCCTGCCCTCCCTCGCTGCAATCAAGCCAAGAGCCAGAGCACTTTCTCTCGCAGGTTACCAGGGTGATGCAAGTCTGTATTACAGAGCTACTCCAGTGGAGGAGTAGGTGGCGAGAAAACAGCTCAGCAGAGACAGGAGTAGTAAAGGGTGAGGCTGGAGCAGGAGAAGGAAGAGGAGGAGGGCAGGCCAACCAGAACAAGGCTTGTAAAATATTTCAATGAAGGCGAAGGGAAGTGGGCATAGGAGTAAAAAGAGGCAAAAGCAGGAAGAATAGCAGGGGGAAATCATCAGGAGCAGCTCCTAGATGTATCTTTACTTGCATTTGCTGATTTTATTTGCTGATAGAATTGCAAAGCGGCGCTTCCTCTTCTTTCATCCTTCCATCAAACACACGGCTCCATTCATCTTGTAGCTTTCTAGTGCTCAAAGTGCACACACGCGCTAGTGCACGAATGAAACTCAAAGCGCCTCGTACTATGAGCTGGATAAGACTGAAAGGAGGACAACCTCAGGCGACGTGTTCTGCTTTGTGTCCTCTGTCCTAAAATAGACGGCTGATAGGGACCCAGAGTGCACTTAGTGAGCAAGCAAACACACTACGAGCCCAAAAAGACAGCATGCGTGCTTTAATTACCAATTATTGTCTTGTCTTACTCTAACGTGTCCCTGCGGCATTAAATGGAGATGCCGCATTTCAGTGAATCTAATTTTTATTCATGCAGTTACACAACTGGGAAGGTTTTTTTTTTTTAATGATAGAGATAAATGTGTTTTCAGTGGCGATGGAGAGCAGCAATGGTTCTAAAGAAAAATCTTTTGGGAATTAATTTAGACAGAAAAAAAAGAAATTTTTTGTTATGTATCTGTTATTGTATACTTATGTAGGGTAATATCTGTTTTTATGGGAAAGTAGTAGCATTACAAATAACTAAACATTTCAGATGCAATAATATAACCACTAAAAAGATAATTTACATTCAAACATCCCTCTAGATTGAGCAAATCTACATACACAGCCAGCCAAACGTATCCATACCCCTCAAATGTTTGATAATTTTTCCATAATATAAACAGACTCCCGTGTCTTTTATTAGTAATATATTTTGCTATTTCATATACACTCAAAAAATAACAATCGAGTGAAAATAAAATGATAAGTTGTCTTGTAATGTTTGGACAAAAACATTTAAGAACCTAAACAGTGTTGCGTGAATATAATTCAAATTAAAACAATTATGAGGATATTATTTTCTAATATGAGAGATTCAAAGCTTTGGATATTATTTTCTAGCAGAGAAAAATTATTTACAATGCTTGTTGTGGGTGATACTAGATATTAAAGAGGCTGGTCATTTTAACCAACCTTTTATGAGTCATTTTTAGAGAGGAACCTATTCATTTTATTACATTTTGAGGAGCCTGAGAGTTTTATGCAGTACACAGCAGATTTTATGTTAGCAAAGTTAAACAAAAACTGAAAAGAAAAATTTACAAACATAAAAAATTTATATATGCTAGACAAAAATCTTTAGAACCTTTGGATTTGTCAGGACTTGAGTCCTTAGCAGACAGCGGGTCAAAGTAGCTACTGGGTGACGGCTGTGGAGCCAAAGTGAAGTGATCCACCTCGCTGCCAGGACCTCCCTGGAGTGGGACTTTGTGAATGGAGTCAGTAACCTCAACAAGAGAGACCCTCACAAAAGCAGCTATTACAAAGCCAACTCTACAAGTGCAATCCAGCATAAAGACGATTCTGTTTAAGTTACATTTTTTTTGTGCCAGCAATCTCAACCAAATCAACAGAGAGAGACAGGCATTAGCAAGACTACCACGACACACTGCCTTCCTCCATAGGATCTTTGCACATTGCATTATGTCTAATTATGATCATCAGGTACATGCTCTCTTTTTATAAAGGAAAAACTGGGCCTTTGCAGTACAATGCTATTGTCTCGTGGTGCTAACCTAACATATTTTAACAAACACAATCAGATTTATTACTGAAGGAAATCAAGCAATCTATTTCCAAATATCTACCAAACCTCTCAGGATGTTGTTGTTTAATCTCTTTTGTTTGGTCATCCTACTGTAACTGTGGAGTATTTAAGTCTATATTATTAATAACACTCACATGTTGCTTTGTGTTAAATGATGGAAAATGTAAATTACAAATAAAATGACATCAGGTATGATAAAGAAGCAACACAGGCACGTGCAGTACATGCACGCCTTTCTCCCTCTGTTCTTAAAATAGCCCATTGTTGTGTTGCCTGAGGTGTTCATCTATTAGGAGCAACAACAGAGGCCATAATGGTGGACAGCCCTCTTGTGGTCAAGGGGACAATTGCAACAGAGAGTTATTTGGAGCAAGTATAAAATCCAAAACATCAAAATTTGACCTGCTTTAATCTTCATTTATAGATTGGGTTGTTTAATTTTATTATCTGTTGACTGCTTCATCTCACCTCCCACAAGGTTTTGAATTCCCTCTGTTCGATCCGGAGAAGCTCGCTGGTTTCTCTGCTGACAATGGTAGCGTGGCGAGGCGTGTTGTCCAGGATGGACTCCCCGAAGGCCGTCCCAATCCCCAGGGTGCAGATTGTGACCGCATCCTGAACACACAGACAGATGTGACAGACGTCTGTCAAGCAATGTATGCTGGCTTAATTTAGGTTTATTCATAAACTTTGCAAGAACAATACAGCAGTTAATACAAAAGGAAGGTGATACATATTTCCTCACATTACAACCGCAAAAACCTTAGAGTAGCTTACTTAGATTTTATGTAACACCAACACAAAGCAGTTTAAAGAAGTTGTTTAAAACTTCTGGGGTTTTTTTTTTCAAAATGTTCAGTAGGCAAATGAGTTCGATCCCTCGTTTTTCTCTGCCACTCCTCTTTAAAATCTGGTGCGACTAATTGTCTTCAGAGATTTGTTATGTTATTAAACAACCTTCCCTTCTTTAGGGTTTCTATCAATCCAAAATGGGAACTGTGTAATCAAACAGGCAGAGTAAGAGAGTGTTTTTCAGAGAAGCAACCAACAGGTACATGGCAGCTCAGCGGGAGTTGCTGAGATCTATCGCTCAGGTGGAGACGCTTGTTGATAAGCAGTTATCAGTTGTGCACTGCTCAAATTCGACCTTTATGGAAGTGCTGCCACTGATACAAAAAAGCCCTACGAAGTCCAGTTTGCTATAAGCCCTCCATTGGATAGAAAAAAATTTAATTTGAATTTAATCTTCTGTTTCCATTTGTGCAAAGTCGACAGAGATATAACAAAAGACTTGAAGATGTGACTTCAGTAAAAAGCATTTTCCTCAGAACAGGCACACCACACTTTTGAGAGTTTTGTTTGTAAAATTTTTTGAAAACCGTTTACTTACCTCCCACGTCACTAATTTCTTTTTCTTTTTTTTTTTTTTTTTAAGAATTTCAAATAAAATAAAAAAAAAACTTACGATGTGACAACAAGTTCATGTCATAACTTTTTCAGTGTAACACATTTGTAACACACAGCAATGACAAACAGCGCATATAGCTGAGATCTGGGTGAAGAATACACACACACTTACTCATCTATCATTATTTTTACTTATTTAGACAACATTTTTCATTGAACTAAATAAACCTTCTCAGTCGTCCAAACTGAACTGACATTTCAAATATAGCTACAGAAACTAGGCCACCAATAGCACTTTAGCGCTCCGAGCATGAAAAGGACAATTTGCACCACCGGAGCTTCTTATCTCTGTCTTTCAATTGGAACAAATCCTCTGTCCCACATGCCATTCTTCCCCTCTGCATGTACACTAGAACCCTATTTCCACAGTTTTTCACGCAAAATGGATACTCAGTCCATCAGAAAGCTCGATTCTCTGGGGATTTGTTTTCTGTGCTGTGGCAGTTTTGCTTTCTGAAAATTTCCACGGGGACAGAGCAGTGTACTAGAACAATGTCAGCATTGAGGGGAGTCAGACAAGACCGGCTCTCTGAGACTGAGGACACGTTTACAGCTGAATGGATACCGAGAGAATAAGATGGAATAGATTATATCAATACCAAATGCTAAAATTATAATTTGGGGCTTACATGACGGACGCATAGCACAAACTACATGAGCTGCTTCAGCTGATAGGCTTGGTCTTACCTGATGATTAGCCGTTTCTGACACTTTGACATCCAGGGAGCCAGACAGAACAGCATACCAGCTAGTGCCTATGTCTCCTTGTCGAAACACTGTAGACAGCAATAGAGACATATCCAATAAATTAGAAAATGCATTCAGATGAGGCCCATATATATCAGAGTAAAAGTACCTTTTAAAAATAACAACCTTTAATTTAAACAGGTGGCATGCTTTTCATAAAAGCGACATTTCTGTGTTAAATATGTTTTTTTAATAGTGTGATGTAATATACAAAATTTAAATGTCATGTTTTCATGAACTGTAACAAAAACAAAGGCACTGAAACATCCATCTATGTGTAATTATTCTATGTAATATGTTTCACTTAGTGATAAAGTTCCTAAAATGAATGGTATTTTCAATAATATCCTAATTTATTTAATGGGTCTGCATATGTAAGGCAGCCAATTTAAAATAAAACACATCCTCAGTGGATTTATTTCATTCAAACATTCATAAGAATATATGTTTTCAGCCCTTTAATAAAAAAAAAAAATATTGCAGTTTGCAAAAAATATTCTTCAACAGAAAGAAAAATGTTGAAGATTGCTTTTAAGAGTAGGGTATTTGACTAAATAAGCAAAGTTTTTTAATAAAAAAAAATCTGGGGCAGTATTTACGGGGATGCTGGTTGTTGGTGGGGATTTTTTCTCTTTTTTTCTTCTTTATTGTTTGAATTGTGATTTTTTTTTTAGATATAATGTGAAAACCCTAATAAATATGTTAAACACTAAAAAATTGGTGAATGATTAAATAAATAGACCTAAAATTTGAATTATTATGGCAGTATAGAGAAATTTCCAGGTTTATTTAGTTGAAACTGGAATATTGTGGCTTCATAAAGCGATACATCCAGCCATGAAAGTAGGTGTTTTTTCCCAGTGAGACCACCTTAGTGAAAATAAAAGACATAAAAAATAAACTTGTTCTTGTACTTGCTTGAAGCTGACCAGACTGCAAAGCTAACAGAGCTGCTGATCAGCTTAATGCTGGCAGAAGCAGAAAAAAATACCCAGCCATGCAAATGAATGTCAATCTTTCCACAACTGTGCATCTGCAGCAGCGGTATAACACGACAGGGACAATAGCATATTGCCTCCAGCCAGGTCAGCCACATATGACAACTGCTCATCAAGATCAACTAAACTGTCCCCCAGCATTGCTAATGCTGGGGGACAGTTTAACTGTGACTTTTCATTTCTCTGTTTTCCCATGCTTGCTTTGACTCTACAAATTTGTTCAATAAAACTTAGCTTAATTACCATTACATTTTTTGCACAGAGTTTTAAAGATTTCATTTGTACTGTTTTGCTATCTGGTGCGTATATTTTGAATATTTTCTTAAAGCATTTTTAGATGTATTATCTTCTTTCTGTAAGATTTTGTACACAGTTGTGTTCTGATGAAAATTTAATTGAAAAAAGGCTTTAGAAACTGTCCAAAATTTACAGAAAAAAGTTATCTTTTGCAGATGTCTATTTCGATATGAACAGAAATGAAAAATATCTTGCTTCCCAATGATGGTCCCTTCTTGATCACTCATTATCAATAACTGGTTTTTGCATTGCTTTGTAAGGAAAATATTGGCTAGATATGCAGGTTTGTGTTTTGATAAAATAAAGAATAAAACAGAGCTCCACTGTTGAAGGTCTCTCCGTAATAATTAATTAAATCCATTCCATTAAATTTCTGCATATTGAAGGAGTAAGAATATTTTACTCTACACACAGTACATCACATACAAAAGAGTTGTAGGACTGGGAGAAGACAATGTAGCATAATTACTCCAATTTTAGAACCAAGGTGTCCAGATGCCAAAAAACATATCAGCAGCCCACATTATTGCATGACAGCTAGTGTTAGTGTACATACATGTAATGCCTTTCTCCAGGCATTCATAAAAGGCGCAGGTACAGATCTGGAGCAGGAGTGGAGGTGGAAACCTCTGGAATGTTTTGACTCCTCTCAGTCTCGTCAGTATGATGTCCACATCCTCCCCTGAACGCTCGGAGGGCCTGTGCAAAGAGGATCGACATTTAAAGTTATCTACTTGAATAAGGTACAAAGATATCCTAACCTTTCTTTTTACTGTGTTTATTCATTGCCTAGTACAGCTGCAATCAGCAGTCATTGACCTATAGTGCCAGTGAGAATCATACTCAGATTCATCACTACAATAAATTACTGTAATTGTGAGATTTTATGATAGATGTCATTTTCTGATAGTGAACAGAAAATGCAACATAAAATCAAGAAATTGGTGCAAAATGTTTTCATTATTTGTACATACAACCAATTTACTTTGGTTTAAGGTCCCTTAACAGAAATAGGAAAGCTCACTCAATATTTATCTGTTTTGCATTACAATATAACTTCTAAGCACAGCCATTCCAAAACCAGTTCTGATTTTTGGAATCATAATCCTTTTCAAAGATCCAGTTAGGCATGAATTAAAAACTATCTAGCTGACGATTTCAGATGAAGGCGCAGAATCTGGGGACAGATCCGCATCTTCATCATTCCACCTACTTAGCACAATGTCCCGGAAATAGACCCACGGCACCATGCTTGACAGTCGGTACCGTGTTCTTAAATTTGAAAGCCTTAGCTTTCACCAACATTGTCCTTGTCACTGCGGCCAAATGGCAGATTCATTTTTACCATCTCTCCCAAAGGTCATACTTGAAGGTGTCGGTTTAGGATCAGTGACTCCTACCTTAGTTAATGACATATTAAACTCACTTTACAGAGGCGCTTCAGCATCTTCCATTGTAGGAAGAGCCCTGAGTTGTTCTTGAATATACATATTAAATCAGAAGGTGAGCGTTTGTGTCAGATGGTTGAACTTTAGGCACAATTAGGTTAGATCTTCTAACTTAACGACATAAAGATCCCAAACACACATCAGAATTGGTTGTGAAATGGATGAAGCAGGGAAACAAGAAGCTGTTAGAATTGCTCCAAACTCAAACCTTATATATGTCTATAAATAAGGTGTGGTTTCGCTGTGACTTGCTAAGAGACATTTAGCCAAATATTAATTATGCATTTGAGTCTCTATCCGTAAATTTGACTCTGGGTTATAAATGCATGAAATTCAAACTGGTGTACTTATTTCTTGTATATAAAATTATTTAAAGTGGTTGCTTGTACAGTCATTTATCCATGGAAAAGAATAGTTGAAATGCATCAATGCATCACATTACTACTGTGTATGGTAACAAGGTACAAAAATATATAAGTGGTAGTGGGGGAAAGGGGCTTCATAAAAGTCCACTTCCTGGATGCTGCCAGTCTATCTTAGCCTTGCAGCATGCTGTGATTGGCTATAGCTTAATGAAAGTGATCAGCAGTCTTGACCTAAATAACTAAATGACCCAGTAGTGCTATGTCTTAAGACAGTCCTTTTGTTACATTATCCTAGCAATTTTGTGAGCTTGTGTGTGTATAGTGCGTGCGTGTGTGTGTGCAAGCACGTCGCTTCATTGTTCTGCCTACGCTCTTAGCATTAGCAGAAGAGGGCTGCATGCGCCATCTCTTTCCGCACAGGCCCCCCCACTGGGTGTTGATGTAAGTCCTTGTTCTGGTGCTATTTTCTAAGACTTCTAATCTCACTGAGCACACCCACAATTCCTGCTTGTGAAATCTACGAGGGTGAGCAGCGAACACACAGAAGTATGATCTGACGGATAAAACCTTCTGCTCAGTGGTGCACTGAAGAAAAACTACGGCGCCAAAACGTCTCGCAGGAAAACATGGTGCAGTTAGAAAGCGCTCATTCACTTATTTTTTCTTTGCAAGTGACTTATCCTTGTCGGCGTGTGTCTGTGTGTGTGAATTCCTCTTACAGAAGAGCTAATGCACTAAAAGAGCTCCTTCATTCACTGATGAGAGAATGCCTTTCCCCTCTTCAGCTCTAACATCTTCCCTCGTCCCCCCAGCACTTTTTGTCTTTGTCTTCCTCCTGATATACAATTTTATTCAGTCAGCGTCTATTTTTCTCTGCCTGTCTATACCGGTGTGATTCCCTCACAGCATGGCTTGCAAAACAAAACAGTATAAATGCCTCTGTGATTATATCAGCAAAAGAAATTGCTCTTTGCCGTTACTGACAAAGATTTGTTCTCACCACAGCATAACAGCTGTATTATTTTGTACACCACACTAGTATTGGCTTGGACCTTTGTTGGCCTGCAGAGCTGATTTAAGAAATTCACCAAAGTAACCGAAACCTCCCTTAGAAATTATGGTTCATACTGATCTGCCCTTTATCACAGGTGCATGATAAAGCGGTGGACATGGTCAGCAACAATACGTAGTTTTGTCTGCAAAAAATATTTTACATGCCATTAAAATGCCACCACCAGCCTCAACCACCAATAAAAGTCAGAATGAATGTATGCTTTTATTTTATTTACTCCAAATTCTGACCCTGCCATGTGAATGTTGCAGCTGAACTTGGGACTCGATTCAAGATGTTAGTTGGTCCAACACTTGGACGGGGCTGTTTTTCCCAATCTGTTACCCAATGGTCGTCTGCTGCTGTAACCAATCCGCATCAAGTGTTTTATTCGCTCCTCTGCTGCCTATCTATCATCTCAAACCAGTCTGCTTATTCTCTTTTGATCACTGATCACAAGGCATTAACATTTACGCAGATGTCCACTATTCACTTGACGCTTTCTTTTTGCCAGACCATTTTCTAAGTCTGAGATGAATGTTTGTAAAAAAAAAATTAAATAAAGATCTCAGCAAATCAGTTGTTTCAAAAATACTCTAATTTATCTATTTTCAACAACCATGCTGCATTCAAAGTAACTTCAATTTGCTTTACGTCTCATTCTGAACTTCAGCACATTGTTGTACAGATGGATTCAACGTCATTTCTTTTTCCTACAAGTGACTGCACCTAATTTAAAGAAACTGAACACTAAGATTTGCAACTTCTTACGAGTTTGAGGCAATAAAAGCTCAAAATAGGCAGGCAATGGCTTTGGTAAGTTTTAATATCAAAGCAAACATGTATATGACATGGCATCTAATCAGTTATGATGTCAAAATCAGCAGACTGAACTGAAGCAATGACGTATTATTGTCATACTAACTAACAAAACTAATTTGCTCGCCTATTATAGCTGTTTATTGTGCCAGACACCCAGAAGTTGCATTGCCTCCTATATAGACAATGCTTTCCCCTGTATGAGTGTGTGGAGGCTGTGCAAGGGTGAAGTACGCGGATGTCTGAAGATGAAGATGTCTATAGATGTCTGAATCCATCTATAGAGTCACTATTTGTGTTGACAAACACTAGTACAGGTGTGCCTAATAATGTGGCAGCTTCATTCATTTTTCTTTTTCATAATTGACAGAAAAGCCTCCTCCTACTTAAACGAATCTCTTCCCTTTTCTCTCTGCTTCTACTGTCTGACTCATCATCAGTCGTCTGCCTACGTACTGGCCCCCACAGCTCAGACAGAGCATCATAGCCCAGTCTAGTCTGGGTTAATGATTTTGACAGGTGGACTCCCACGCATTACAGCAGAAAGAGACAGAAAGGTTAACTACGTAGGACTGCAGAGTTCTACATATCTACAGCAAAACTGTTAATTCTGTCTGCAACGATCCTTTAACTCCTCATTCATTCTTTGTCCTTTTATATGCCCCAAGCTTCCTCCCTGCAAGCCTGCCAGGAGACATGTGTGTACCTCATAGTTTGACATGAATGTGACCTGAGAGGTGTTCACCTTGCCTCACTCTACCCCCCTCCATCTTTGCTTCCTCTCTTTTCCAGGACGTCTCTTTTCTCAGCCTTCCCAGCCTGATGCTAATGTCAGCAGAGATCTCAGCTTTCAACCACAAATTATGCTGCACACGCACACGCATGCACGCACGCACACATCCATATACAAACCAACCTCTAAAGAGAAGACTGAGAGACACCTGTCAAAGTTCTGCAGACTGTTTTGGGGAAATCGATTTGGGTGAAAAAAATACAGTTTATGGATAAATAAATTGTGGTTTCACTACGTCAGGTCCAAAAAATGCATTTCCTGTGCTCTCTGGTTTTGCATTAGTGCAACAGAGATTTTTCACTTGCATGGATAAAGCTTCTTCAACATCCGTCTACAACACGTACAACCTGGGAACCTGTTAAACATCAGCTATTAACCAGCAAACGCACAGCGGGGTCCATCTCAACTACAGCTATGAATAAAGCTTGTAGGCAGTATAGTAGTTGACTGTCGTTATGACATCAAGCATTTCACTGTACACCAGTATTATCACAAAAAGAAACAAATTTATTGCAGCTATAATAGGCGAGAGAAGCCGTAATAATTTCTACTATGTTCGATTGATTAATACAAGAATTATAATACTAATGACTGTAGCATTTAGTTGTTAGTTAAAAGTTGATACATGAACCTAAGCAATGGAAGAAATATTCTGCAAATTAGTAGTAAGATTTAAACATTTAGCGTAGGAAATTATAGGTCTTTGCCGTTCTGCTCCGCACAGATTGACACCCATACATAAAGCTTTTTCTTAACAGTAGCGCTGCAATCAATCAAGTCCTTCAGACGCATCATAACAGCCCAATAATCTGATTTAGGTGTGTTTGAAGGGATGCATCTAAAGGTTGCAGCTCTTAAAGGCCGGACTTGGGCAACCTTGAGCTAGCATATTTCCCTCTCGATAAACGTCTTTGGAAAATTGCATTAAACAATTTTCTCTGTCTTTATATCACCACCTTCCACTCTCCTCACTTCCTCACATTAACAGTTTCTGTATCTCAAAGCTCTCAAGACCACAGTCATATGTAAGAGCTGGACATTTACTGAATCAGAGGAGTGGAAGAAGAGTGCTGAGTGCGCCACAATAAAATCCTGTCCTGTCCATCAGTTCATTCATTAGTGAGTCCCCACCTACCACTGCAGACTCACTGCATTTGAAACTCCTTCAAAAGGCAGATACGTCATCAGTTCTCACTGTTTTGTAATATGTAAACATACATTCAGTAAACAATTATCAGACCCTAAGGGTTAAAGAGCCGTGCCCTCTCCCCTCACAACTTCTGCACCCCAAAACAATTTGGGCACTCTACCCCTTAGAAAAAAACAGAACGAGGACTAAAAATGAGGTGAAAGGGTTAAGCTGGCCTTATTCTCACTAATTATAAATGATTCCACAAACTAAAACAGTCTTTCATTATCCTCAAAAGAGTCAATGTTGAAAAAGTAAATGTTGGTTCTTATTTCCACTAAATGTGATGAAATATAGCTCAGTAAAAGTACTCCACAAAACGCCCCAGGTCTCCTTCCAGGTGTGGATGAGAGGACAAGATGGTAGCTTCAGGTTGCCAATGGTAACGTGACAATGAGTCTGAGAGGTGTGCGCAGTATGCGTGGGTGTGTGAGCAGTGGGGTGCAGGTCTTATAGATCGGGGTTTGTCCATCAGAGACAGCAATTAGTGAAATCCCCCGCTTCATATTTCCTTTAGACGTTCTTTTTCACGCAGTAAGATTTTAGTTTTATGGACCCATAAAGAGGCTAGAATGTTAATTCCTGCTGAAGTTGGTCACAGTGTGAATTGGCTGATCAGCTAATCTGTTCAGTCAGAATAGGCAGCTTTGCATGCAGCAATGTGACAATGCCCAGTATAACAAATGAATGAACTCAAATGCTGTGATTCTTCTCCTCTATATCCTGAGGCAATCAGTTCACTGTTCCATTATGAATATAACTATCGGTCTCAGCCGACAGATAAAACCCATGTGGCGCTCATCCACCCTGTCTATCACAGTGCAGCAACACCCCACTGAACCTTCAGGCCACCAACGCCTTTTTGACCGAACAAACAAAACCGGGATTTTCTTCCACGTAGACTGTGCATTGTCACACACAGACACACACCACATCCTACTTTCATTGAAAACACGCAAAACGCTGAAAACGAGGAACATCACGCTGGCACTGCGCTGTCACACTGCACACGCATCCGTCACCGGTTCCGATTAATCATGCAAAAGCAGATGAATGAATGAATGAATAAAGGAGACAGGCGACGGCGTGGCCGTGGGTCGAATGTTGTTTTTTTTTCCTTTCTTTTAAATGACCCACCTTTTATCCAAACAACAGATCCACTCCGCCGATGGAGACGAATTCAGGGACGTCTGCACTGCGACCATCTTCCCCGGTTGCGTGTCGCTGTGATGCTGCCGGAGGAAGATTCCCGGTTATCGGTGGTCGTTAATGAACGTGAGCTCCGGCTGCGCCCCCCTCCCATACCCGCATCTCCGCCTCACACGACGACAGGCTGCTGACTTTGTGGAGTGCAGATGACTCGTACTGAAGCCAAACCCAGCGATCACAAATGGTGCGACAGAAAGGACAGAAATGAATTCCGTGCATTAAAAAAATGTCTATTTAATAATTTCCTTGAAAACAGAATAGAACTATATGTCAGAGAAGTTACCTTCTGATACATTTTTAGGTAGGAATTTAGTGACTACTTAACTCCCTTCGACTTTTTATTAGTCATATTTTTTAATGAGGCTGCTACTAGAGTAAAACTATTAGCACCAGTTGAATGCAGAAGCACTCAGGTGTGTGAGGTGATCCAGAAACATGATCAGTAGAGAGTATTCTACCTGCAAACATATACAACTCACTTATAATTGCAAAACAAAGTGACAAAGTATCCACCCTTTGCTGATATTGGCAGTTACCCAGGGCAGGACCAGAAAGGGGTGGAGCTGACTCGTCTGTCAGCTGTGCCATAAAAAATAATCTGCGTTTGAGCTCAAGTAATCAATTGAGAGTTGGCATCTGTAGCAGTTATGCAGCTTAGGTTGATTGAATAGTTTAAAGTCACAGTAAGTAAGTAGCATGTTTACTAAAGCACAAACACAAAAAAATGCAGCAAATTCCAGCATGTCAGTTCACCAGGCTAACATGATACAATAGGAAACTGGTAGAAGTACATTAAAATGTTTTGACTGAAAGCAAATGTGGCCCCAATTTACTTTACAAAAGCACAATATTGAGACAAAAATAGTATTGAACACGGCTTTTTATTGTGAAATACATGTCAACATATTACCAAAAGCCATTTCTAGTTTTTTTCAGCACCCTAAAAAAAGGGTAAAAAAAAAAAAGCAGTTGAGGCCTCAAAATAGAACATGGTCAGGATTAACGAGGCATTAGGCAATATGGAATAAATATATAAGGAGGTAAGAATTTTGTGTTTCTCCTTTGATGTTACTAAGCAGAAATCTCTGCAGGATGCCAGTGCCGCCACACACAAAACCCACAACAAAAATGCAGCAGCGCCCCCAATTTCCATTTAAACAGCTTATTAGAAAGCCAGCATTGGCAAAAATACAGGAAGTCACCTGAATGAGGCCGACCGGTGAAGCAGAGAAAGGATGAGTGAAACATGAGTTCTCAGGGGATGTGACACCGAAAAACAGCATGCCGTTGTGTCCCGTTCGCTTACAACAGGATTACCTATGGTGAAACAGAAGGAGCCCAAAAGTCGTTGAAGACTGACAAGTCTGCATCTGCACAGGAGAAGCATGTCAGGTTGGACGTACTAAGTGGGAGATTATACAATCACTATAGCATTACAGATTCTGTTAACTCATACCCCTAACAACATCTATGTTATTTGTTCCTCTGCATAAAAGTGAGTTGCAATGTGTGAATGTGTGCACCTGCTACAGTTGTGTTTGTGTGTATGCCTCATCTGCTTCATTGCACTTGTTTGAAATGGCACTTTAACACACATGGCTGAAACACTGGAGGGTAAGTGAGGAGAAATTCAGCAGACTGATACAACAAAGTGGATGCTAACAGCAGATTTAGCCTAAGGTCCAATGTTGTACAATATGTCTTTTGGAAAATGGATAAGATGGTGTGTGAACTTGCACACATATGTACAGTTATGCAAATTTCCTTAAGCTGTATTTAAAAAAAAAAAGCATAACCATGTTTTCCTCACTCTCTCATAAATAGGCTAAACCTGTTTTCTAAACTGCAGTTCTCAGCCAAAATGTTTTAGGCATCGTTCCCCAATTCTCACAATAGATTGCTGGAATTTTGCTTCTTTCCTCTTGACAGAGCTGCTGTATCCGAGTCAAGTTTGTTGGCTGACTTGTTCACATACAACTTTTTTGTTCTCCCCTAAAAATCTCCAAAATTTTATAAGACTGAGATCAGGGCGTTGATTTTGTTGTCGCTAGGTCACTTTTTAACGATCTGGCAAAAAGTAGAGTCATTGTTGATTCAGAAGACCCATTTGGGCCCAAAAATGGACTTCCTGTTTGATGTATTGAGATAATCCTGTAATATTTACACACAATGTTTTTTTTTTTCTTATCATGCTGTTTGTTTGTTATTTTAACAAAGACCAAACAACATGATGCTGCCACCTCTGTGCTTCACAGTTTAGATTATTATCTCAAGCTTTTGTTTCAGTTTCATCCGATGACACAAAATCTTCAGGCATCTGGGAATTACACAAAGCATGAGCCAGACTTTTGGAGGCCATCAGTTCTCTTCCTGGTGTTTTCTTTTGATTGTCATGCAAGGAAGCACTAGGTTTGAGCTGTTGCATTAAAACGCACCCAGGTGTGCCTCAGTTTAACTCAAATGTTGTGAATGAACATATCAAAAGTTCACAGGGGCATGGCATTATTGTCGGGGCTTTAATAAATCGTCTAAAGGGATAGTAATCTTAGAGTATGCAAACGTCTGAATAAAAGTAATACAGTACTCTACACGGAGTTGACGTGTAGCTTTACATGTTCTGCACAAATATCTATGTGCCGTTGCATAAATAACTTAATATCTGGATCAACACTGTAAGTAACACAGCTGCCACTTAAACCTTGATTCAAGCACAGCGTATTCGGTAAACTGTTTCACTGTAGAGCAGCAGAAGAGTGTGTGTTGCTCATTAAAATTGCCATCTTGAGTGTTCAACCCAGCTGAGGCTCAGTTAGAGAAAACAAGTGGAGAGTGAATTTAATTCCCCCTTGCAAATGAGGGAAACTCTAAATATGGCTGACCTGACATAGAGGACATTTAAAAATGCTGCCTATGTCACAATCTGGACGCTCAGAACAATGAAACGAAAAACACATACTCTGTTTTACATCCACATCAGTGTATCAGTATTACCCAGTTTTAATAAATGCACAGAATGGTGTACCTTTAAAAAAAATAATCTTCAATCTTCTTAAACTATAATTGATCATCGATCGCTTCCAAACACATCACAGTTTAAACTAAACAGCAATTTAAAAAAATAGATAAATGTGCACAAGAACATGATTTTTCCAACTTCATGGGTCACAGTATATGGAAGCAACACTGAGTCAACTAGTATCCAGAAATTACTAGTTAAGACATATAGTATAGGCTGTAATGTCAAGAGCGCTCCCTGCTGGTTCAACTGCAGAATTGCAGAACCACAGTGTGTGAAGTGTTTCAACACTATTCACAGCCAGTAACAGCTAGATTTCAACATAATCATCACGCAGTGGAAGGAGAACATATTTGTGAGTAACAAATCTGAGTCTTTAAACTCTGTATGTACAGTACAACTACACTGGCTTCAGTAGTCGCCTAATTAGCACAGTCCACCCATGATTCAACTTCAGTATGAGAACGGCGGTTTTGTAAAGGTCTAAGAGGCTTGTTAGAGAAGAAAAAAGTCATTGTCGAAGAAAAACCAGAAGGAAACCAATTTGCATTTAAACAAAGGTCCCATTGTCACATAAGATCAACACTGAACAAACTACTAAAAAAAAAAAAATTGATGAAGGAAAACTAACTTAACACCATGAACACATTATTTCTCACAATGAAATATATGGTGATGTGAGCATCATGCTTCAGGATTACTAGCAGGCGTAATTGAAGCAAAAGGTGCAGATGAAGCATTAAGTCAGAGGCCACAGATACAAATGCACGACAAATTTGTGAGATTTTTGCTTGTAAACTATTTTGAAAATCACATATCGTCTCTTCTTTCATTTCACCATTACATAATGTCTGTGTGTTGGTATTCCCTGTAACATCTTAATAAAATACTTTCAAGCTTGTGGTTGGAATGTGATGAAATGTAAAATAAAAAAATTAAAAAATCAGGCGTCATCCCAACAAACGCAAGGATCTCACAATTTCTATTCTTCTTTTTATCATCCATTCTTTAGTTCACTTCTCACCTTCATTATCCAGGTCAACATTCTCTACCTTCATTCTTGATTTCCGCTGCTGTGCCTCACTCACAACATCTGCCTCTACATTTGCTTTTCCTCTCACCATGACATCATTCCCTCAAATTTCCATTTTTTGCTTTAATTCACTATCCCCTCCCTACCTTCCCTCTCTAAAAGTTAGCCTCATTCAGATGAAGTCTTTTCTGATTGGCCTGTATTTATAACAAGTAGGTCCCGGTGCCACCTGGGAGAACGGTCTTCAGTCAGATCCAGGTCACAGCAAGCGGAACCACTCGTTTCTCCGCGTGGATCAGCCCAGTCAAGTGGAGTCCAGTTCTGTCCAGTCGGTTCCGTTACAAACACAGTATCACTTCACAGACAGACTTTGCCTCCACTGCCATCTCACAGGCAGGCAGGAACACAAGTCAGATGGTGTTGCATCCTTGCTCATGCAGAGCAGGTGTGATGCACACACAGGTTAATATTTGCAAATGGCTTGCCTCTAAACCTGGAAATACTCTGTTGGAGTAAAACAACAGACAAAGGTAAGTGGATTTATCAATGACCTGCACGCTTAGTATAAATCTAGGATGCTCTGCATGCTGCCAAGACTGACAACATAATTGCATGTGCACATACAACAAAAACCTGCACTACCTTAACATGCATGTGATATATTAAGCACAGCAAATGGTAGTCATCACAATGATAACACCTATTGTCATGAATGCACTTATATTGCACGGTGTATCTGCCATTAGTGGCTGTGCAATATACAAATTTACCTCAGTGTTGGAACCCACTCAGCTACGGTGGTTCACAGTTAGTGGAGTAGTTTACACAGGATTACCAGGGGATAATCCATTTACAGCATTTAGAGACATGAGTCGCCATCTGTTTATTTATCCCAGAGAGGGAGCCGTCACCACCGACTGACTGAAAACAAACAAGCCTGCAATGTTGGGACGGAACTGTTCGGAGAAAAGTAAGATATTACCTCAATCTTCTTTTTATTTACCTCTCTGATGACCTTTAAGGTGCGCGCGCACTTTAGTCGAAGGAGGTTGCGTTCACAGACTGCCGTAAATTCGCGCACTCACGTTAGTTTTCAATTTTCAATGTTAAAACTCAGCAAGAGGTTTTATTTATGGAGGGCATTTTTATTATTTTAATTTAATATATATTATTTTTGTTGGACCTTGGTAATGAATCATCCCAAATTTAAGGTTGGCTCTCATCTGATCACTTTATAAAACTTTCAGTAGCTGCCCCTGGGCCAATTTATTTGTTTAAAGATAATAAAATATTAACATTTAGAATTCAAACAAAATCTAAAAATTTATGGTTTTATTGTCTAGAAATTGCAAACTTTTTATTATCTCTGTGGCATTTTTTTTTTTTTTTTTTTTGGCAGATTAATAACATTTTTGTTTGTTTTAAATCTTTATTTTGGCTCATGCCGTCTTCTTTAAATGTCCTCAATCGGGCATTTTTACCGACAGCGCGTCAGAGTGCACATGACAATTATGAATACGTGCCGCTGAGTGAAGTAATTGCCGATACTTGTGTCAAGCAGTGTGCGGCAGCGAGGCACGGTTTAGTTTTCTTCACAGTTCTGACTATTGGAAACCTTCCACCTGCGCAGTGAGTTTAAGTAATCCTGAAAGCTTTAAAGTTTAATTTTAGCAGCGATTAAGTTGCTTGGTAGCTTCCGTTGTTGGCAATAGAACTGTGAGTTTTTCCTCGCCTGCATCGATGATCTAAACATTTAGATTCAGGTTGGACATCCGTTACAAATTTGGGAGCTTTTTCAGTCGAGACAGCAAGCTCTTATTTGATTGTTTTTTTTCTCTCTCTCTCTCTCTTTCAGGTGTAAATATGTCTTTGTGAATTGGAGAAACAGCCAGCTTGACAGAATTTTTTTTTTTTCCTGCAGCAACTATTTTTTCCTGCAGCAACTATTTTTCAGTAAGCTGTCCCATTTACAGCAATTTATTTTTAAACAATTTTCCTTAACCTCACATAGACTAATTGCAGATGATGCGGACAGACAGCAGAGGCCGAAGTGCCTCCCCTCACCGGATAACATACAAATCTGACTTTCATGCTATCAAATGCACATTTGACACTGGAGTTAATCTGCAAGGAGGGCCCAAAGCTGCTGCTGCCAGCCAGGGTTCTGCAGTGCCCTCTGAGGACCTGTCCACCAGCAGCATCACAGGGAGCCGAGGTCGGATTCAAGGCACCAGGGGTACCAAGATAAGAGAAAACATTTTTCTTCAGATGGACAGCCAGCAGTCAAGACAAGACGGCGCTCCAGTCTTGGGTTCTGGCTCCATTCCTCTCCTTTCTGCATCGCATCCCAGCTTTCAGCTCAACACTTCTCCTTTCCCTGAACCCAGGCATTCAGTCATGAGTTTCTCCCCCTCCTTTTTGAGCAGTCTAGCAAGTATTTCGTCCACAGAAAAACTGCTGCAAGATAAACCATCCAGATCAGAGAAAAGAGTGGATATTGACAGAGTTGCTCTGGCTCAGAAGTTTTCGGTGACCCGGAGGCTGTTTGAGAGTAAGATGTCGGAGGTTGGCGGAGGAGGAGGACAGGTTTTAAAACCTCAGATCATCAGGGGAAGTAAGGGGGCTGCCGTTGGAAAAGGAGAAGCAGAAAAGCTGCAAGAGGCAAGTGAGAAAATCAAAGAAGAGCATGTGTCGGAGAAAGACGTATCTATAAACATAAAGGCCCCTCAAGCCGAGTCACTGATGAGGCATTCTGAATCTTCAGTACTGAACGGGCCTGGTGAGGTTGCAACATCACAATCAAAGGAAGAGACGGGAGTCAGGTTGGCACCTGAGGAGACCCTGAGGGCAGAACTCGTCAACGTAAAGAATGATTCATCAGAAAGTGACGAGAACGAAGAAGAGAGACTGCAGAAGGACAAATGCAGGCCAAAAGGTGAGATCGAAATATATCTGAACAAAGCTGACGAGGAAAATCAGAAAGTCTCGGTAGATGACGTCTTTGAGGAGGATGTCTTTGTGGAAACACCTGAAAGTCTTCATACATTCACTGAAGGAAGAGATGATCTGATCCCTTCCTCAGAACGCCGCACAGAGTTATCAGAAGACATGCAGTGGAAAACAACTGGGAATGGAGGGGAACGCAGAGGAGACATGTATCAGCAGGTGAACAAACAATGGGAGGGCGGAAGGGAGGAGGAGCAGCACAGACACTTCACTGCACAAACTAAGAAGAATCAAACAGAAGAAAGTGAAGACGAGGAGAAGACCACTGATGGTGGATTTAGGGAAAGTGCTGCTGGATTAGGGGTTTTGATCCAAGAGATGTTTTCTGACAAGGAAGGAGGGGGAAAGGTGGAAGGTGGAGAAGATTTTAGACACAGTCAAAGAACAGAAATCAAAGAAGAAGGCACAACATCAGAGACACAAGAGAATGTTGTCACTGAGAAGATGATGCATGTTTTATGTAGAGATACTGGTGATGGAGAAGGAGGCAAAGATGACCAAACGGAAGCTGCAGGAGTCTGTAGGATTGAGAACAGAGCTTTTTGGTATGATAAGGACTCCCAGTTCCATCCAGAGCTCTCAGCATCATTACAAGAAGAACAGGAAAGCTGTACGAAGGGGGGATACCAGCTTGTAGCAGAATATGAGGAGATTCCCGGTGTGCCTGAACTGGACTGTCAGGATGAGGATTCACCAGAGGCTGCTAAGAGGAAGGTCAGGTTCTCCACAGCACCAATCAAGGTAATGCTATCGTGGAAAATATTACGCCAATTTCAACTATTTAAGTTTAATTTGGTTTTTGTTTGAGATGGAAATTGTTTAATTTACATGTTTGTAACTGACAGCTCTTGCAGCTGTTAGAATCCATGCAGGAGAGGTCATAGCCCAAAGCTATGCTTTTTTATCTATTAGGGGAGGAGAACAGACAGGAGCCTACATGCCTCAGACTGTCAGCATTGTGCTCAGAGCTGCTTTTACATAAATGCACTAAAACTCCTGTGTACTGACAGAAATCTGTTGCCACCAGCGATAAAGACATGTAAAAGGCCTGAAATTGAATCCTCAAAGACTGTAAAATCCAGCCTTTAATTTTAGAGCTTTTTAAATAATGTGAATGTATAATAGTCTCATAATATTCCACAAGGTTGGTGACTACAGAGAAACTAAAAATTTTTGTAGTCTTTAGATTGTCCTCAGGTTTTCTGTAAGATCTAGGCTCTGGGTCTGAGATGGACATGGAAGAAGGCCATCTCGGTCCAAAACTGGTGAGCCATTTCTGTGTTGATGAGGCGATATGTTTGGCATCATTATCCTCTTGAATATTTTGAGTTTACTGTCAAAACCCAGCCAATTTGTGTGTGAAATCTGACATTTCAGATTCCACTGCTCTCTGACAAGGTTCCCAGTCCCTTTGAAGGATCCTCCTCCCTACTTAGCAGTGGGGAAATATGTTTTACTACATATCCATTGTGTGTGTTTACACCAAACCTACTAGTGTATTTCCTGCTTAGTTTTATTCTCATCTGGGCAAACTATACAATTAAAGTCTCAGTGAAGAAAACCAAAATCAACATGTTTGCATTTCTAATAGAATAGAAATTATTTTTGCCCAGGAATCACTTCTAAACAGCTGGTTGGCATGGTAATGGTGTCTTATGGTTGCCATAGAGATTCGTTTACCTCAATATACCCTTTGCTGCAGGATTCTAAAAGTAAACCTTGGATATTTTATTTTACATCCCTTACCGTCCTGCTCACTTCTCGCCTTGTCACATCTCCAGATAGAGCTGCACACTATACCCATCCACACTCATCATCGCAGTATTACTGTGTGCACTACTGCAATCACAAAAGACTCCATGGATTCAGCTATTGGTTGGACATCAATTTTAAATTTGGGTCTAACCTCCTGTCTGCACCAGTAACTTGATGAAGCTCATGGAGGATGCTATTCACATTATTTAATGTGCCATCCTGCTTCGTGGTGGCGGATAACTGAACATCTGTGGTTATGCAGTCTAGTGGCAGGTACTGTGCTTTAGTGTCATGTCATATTTTTACCGTGGGGGATCAGAAAGTTATTACTCACCGATGAAAAGTTCTCGAAAGTAAAGCAAAAATCAGAATTAATTGCTTCAGTATTTCAAAGCAATTGCTAAGGGTACCAACAGTTATAACAATTGTAATTTCTTGTTCATTGATTAACTGCACTCAAACTAAAGGCAGAATCTCAGTGTGGGTTATGCTACCACAGTAAAAGATTCATTTATTTTAAGGCTCTTTACACATCAAATTAATCTGGATTAAGTATGATTGTAGCAGAAGACACTGTAGTAGCATAGCGTCCCATATTGTGTCAGGACATCTGAGATCTTTAGCAATCCTACAATTATGTGTGCACCATATGCTCTCTGTAACACTTCCCAAGTCTCTCGCCTCACACACTGTCATTGACAGATTTTCCAGGCATAAACAGTGTCTTCTGGTGTCAATAACTGCAGATGGTTCTTTTTACAGTTGGCTCATTTATTAAATATGAATGTATAAAACAGCTATTTCAGAAGGCCCATTCCTTTTTTTTTTCCCTTCCATCAGCGTTTATCCAAGCTGAGGTCTCCACAGGGTTTTTGAATTGGACATTTATTGTGATTTTCAGGTGTACAGCACATATTCCAACGCAGATTACGACAGACACAATGAGGACATCGATCCAGTGTCCGCTTCGGCTGAGTTCGAGCTGGAAAAGAGAGTGGAGAGGATGGATGTTTTTCCAGTGGACATAGAAAAAGGTTTGTGCCTACTTTTTGCCTGATATCCATGGTAATAGCGTGTAGGCCAGAAAAGTTGAAAATGCAAGGTCGTACTGTTTTTCTTGCTCCCGCCACCTTCAGGAGTGGACGGACTGGGCATTAGTATCATCGGAATGGGTGTAGGAGCTGACCAGGGGCTGGAAAAACTGGGAATCTTTGTTAAAACAATCACAGAAGGAGGAGCAACCCACAAGGATGGAAGGTAAAGTTGCACGTAATTAACTTGGCAGGTTATGAAAAACAATATATTTTTTTTCCTCCCGTGCATGATAGGATTCAGGTGAACGATCAGATTGTGGAAGTGGATGGTGTAAGTCTGGTTGGAGTTTCCCAGCTGTTCGCCGCTACAGTCCTTAAAAACACATCAGGCCTGGTCAAGTAAGTAATTTATAAATGAAGCTAACTTGATTTTCTTCAGACAGTCAACGGTTTGCTTTTTATTTAAAAGGTGCACATATTTGGAAGCTTGTCAACACAGTGCAAGTTTGACCTCAATGTTGATGACCCAAAAAAAGTATGAAACATTAATCACAATAGACTTTTAAGACTGCTTAAAAGTCTAAAAGAGATTATTTTATCTCTTTTATCTCTATTGTAAGAGATTATTTTTAGATGAAGTGAGATAAATATAACTTTCCATCCCCCTTCATTTCCTGATGTTTTTTTTTTCCATCAGTAGATGTAGAAATGCACTGACAGGAACAAAGGATGTAAAAATAGAACCCTTAATACCTACAGTGAGTTTACACATTGGATCTTGTACGTCTTGATAGTCTGGAAATAACAAACCCATCCAATCAAATGTATCTTATTACTTTTTAAATAGAAACTGAGTAAATTTTTCTCTTGCAGTTGTTCTGTTTTCCTTGTTTGCGACACATTTCAGACCATCACATTGTAATGTCATAGAAATTGTATAAATACAAAGTCGGTTTGCAAACTAGGACTTGTTAAAGCTGCAGTATGCAATTTTTATAAACATATATATATATATATATATATATATATATATATATATATATATATGTGTGTGTGTGTTAAATTACTGTGTTTCT